>OV702300.1:7752000-7871994 GCA_916181665.1 Avena sativa
TTTGGGTTACAGGCGGATTTGCATTACTCGATTGACTCATTACATATTTAAGAGATATGACTAGCAACTCGTCATTTTTGCGTTTTATGGCCATTTTCATGAGGTATTGCCCACAGTTTTGGGATTCTAGGGCTATTTACGGAGATCTTAAGACCTGATACATGTTTGAGAGTTATGATAAAAAAACTCGTCGTTTTCGTGTTTTCTGGCCATTTCCATGAGTTATTGCCCATAGTTTTTGGCTTCCAGGAGAATTTGCATGGCTCGTATGACTCATTACATGTTTTAGATATATGACCAGAAACATGTCGTTTTCGTTTCTGGCCGTTTTCATGAGTTATCGCCCACAGTTTTTGGGTTCCAGGAAGATTTGAATGGCTCATATGACTCGTTACGTGTTTGAGAGATATGACCAAACACACGTCGTTTTCGCATTTTGTTGATGTTTTCATGAGCAATTCCCCACAGTTCTAGGGTTCCAAGGCGATTTACAGTGATCTTATGGCCCGAATCGTGGTTTTTGTGTTTTCTAAGCGTTTCCATGAGTTATTTCCAACGGTTTTTGGGTTCTAGGCAGATTTGCATGGCTTGTATGTCTCGTTACATGTTTTAGAGTTATGACCAGAAACATGTCGTTTTCGTGTTTTCTAGCCGTCTTCATGATTTATCGCCCACAGTTTTGGGGTTCTAGGCGGATTTGCATGGCTCGTATGACTCGTTACATGTTTAAGAGATATGACCAAAAACACTTCGTTTTCGTGTTTTCTGGCCATTTCCATGAGTTATTGCCCACAGTTTTTGGCTTCCGGGCGGATTTTCATGGCTCATATGACTCGCTACATGTTTTAGATATATGACCAGAAACATGTCGTTTTCGTGTTTACTGGCCGTTTTTATGAGTTATCGCCCACAGTTTTTGGGTTCCAGACAGATTTGAATGGCTCGTATGACTCGTTACGTGTTTGAGAGATATGAACAGAACATGTTGTTTTCGTGTTTTCTAGCTGTTTTCGCGAGTTATTGCCCATAGTTTTTGGGTTCCAGGGCGATTTACAGCGACCTTAAGACCCCATACATGTTTGAGAGTTATGACCAAAAACTAATCGTTTTTGTGGTTTATTTCCGTTTTCGTGGTTTGAGAGTTAAGACCCCATACATGTTTGAGAAGTTGCTGCTCCAACCTAACAGTGCTTAATTTGTATTTGTGTGACATTTCTCCTTGTATGATCAGAGTTTACTTTAATTGAAATATAAACTAGAATACGGAAATATGTCTGACTGTGATATGTAGGCATTGGATCTGTACTCACGTGGCTTTTTTTGGAATAAACTATATTGCTGGATCAAGGTCATTACTTTGATTTTTGAGTCTCGCACATAACATTTGACTGTATGCAGAATCGTTCTTCTTGTTTATCATTGGGATTTGGTTTCAGTCATCGATTTGGTTTCAGTTATCTTGGGCCGGCAATAATACCAACTAATCCATCAGATTGGTTGATTTATTTTATGACCAGTTTGGTGTCGTCAAGTTTAGGCATGGTGTGAAATGAGACGTCTCATTGAATCATAGAGCATGGTTGCTTGATTCGTCCTTGGACGAATGAGAAAAGCTAACAGACGAAATCTGGTTGGTGAGGTGTGTGCCGTCTGTTGGATTATTATGCATAATTTCTATGATTAATTCCAGAATATAAATCATGACAAAACCAGCTACTAGCTCATGTAACTCGAACATACTAGATGTACTAAACAACAAGATGATCGGAAACAAACAGCAGCTTAACATGTACTCGCAGAACATGATGAATAACCAAAAAGGATCACGTAACACGTACCGTTCGATTGTCGTAGTAGAAACTTTGGGGAAGAGTGATCGCAGCAGATGACGACGAAGACGGCGGTAGGCAGCACCGCCTGACTTGGATGGAAGACGACCCGTGATGGAGAACTCGAGCAGTCGCGCAGAGCGTTTCCCAAAAACCTTATTCGCCCTCTCCCGTATAGGATCACAAGGGCGAGTGGTTTCGGATGGAGTACACTACGGTGACGGCGCAAGTAGAGAGGATGGCAAAACCCTAGATTGGTTTTTCGGTCGAGTCTACGTTACGCACGTTCGGGTCGGTTACAGTAGCCCACGATCCGGGAGCGAGCCGAATAAGCTAACCGTTTGACACGTCTGTCAATTTTCATTTTCCTGAGCAGCAAAATAAATCTCGGCTCGGCGAGATTCCCGCAACCCGCGGCGCGCACGCGCGTCGTGACGAGGCGAGGCGAGCGAGCGGCGGCGGCGTCGGAGGAGGAGCGCGCGTGTGTATCTCTCTTATTGTCACTCACTTACAAAGTGGTGCAACACTCCACCTTATAAGGTGGTGCAACTCTCCTCCATCTTTTCATGTGGGACTAAACTTTAGCTCCCACTCCACTCCCATGTTAGCTGCCACAAACATGGGCCCAAACACATATGGGTTGCCACAAATTTGGGCTTTGACATTTAGGGAAAATCTGAAATACACATGGGACTAAATGGATTAGCCCCATTATTTCTAACAATCCCCCACCAGATCTCAAATGCCCATTTGAAGATTTTGCCAATCCTTGCTACTTGTTATATACCAGTGTTTCAGCAGAGACTGTTAAGTTGAACTTCCGCCTAGAATCTTGAACTACGTCTATCAACAACTTGAACAATGGACGAACCTTGAATTGCAAGTTTGGTGCCAATAGATTTCTCTCAAAATCATAACTAGTACTTGGCTGTCAGTAGCCTACCCCGCGGGTTGGAGCATATGCGTCATACTCCCTGGTCTCTTCATGAGGTTACTAGAGATCACCCAAATCTCATAGACCGCGACGTTTACAGTCGAGCTCATATAGGTGTGTTCTTTCAAGAATGCCCTGTAGGACGGCATCTTTGCTAATTAAAGCCAACAGAAACACATTAAGGCATGTTGCCAACCTGCCTTACAGATTATGAGAGTCATGCATCTTCACATAGAGAGGGTTACAAAATACTCTCATCAGTCAAACCACTAGCTTGTTCTTCCTAGGTCCTAATTCACGGGATCTCCGATCACATAGGTTGGGTTACCACTAAGGTGTGACATCCATGGGTCTCAGCCCCATCTCCCTCGATGCACTTTCTATCACATTTCGTGATAGTCCCTTTGTAAAGGGATCTGCCAGGTTTTTGTCTGTTTGAATATACGTAACAGTTATTACTCCGGAGTTTCTCAATTTCCTGACAGACTTCAAACGTCTCTTCACGTGTCTTGATGACTTCGCGTTATCCTTAGAATTGTTTACTTTGACAATAACAGTTTGGTTGTCACAATTCAAAAGGATTGCCGGCACAGGTTTCTCAACCACAGGCAAGTACATCAAGAGCTCACGCAGCCATTCTGACTCAACAGTGGCTGTGTCTAAAGCAGTAAGTTCTGATTCCATAGTTGACCTCGTCAATATGGTTTGTCTACGAGACCTCCATGACACTGCTCCACCTCCAAGGGTAAACACATACCCGCTCGTGGCGTAGAGTTCATCAACGTCAGAGATCCAATTCGAATCACTATATCCTTCAAGCACAGCAGGATTCCCTGAATAGTGAATCCCATAGCTCATTGTACCACATAGATAGCGCATGACCCTTTCAAGTGCATGCCAATGATCAATACCCGGGTTAGACATGAACCTACTCAACTTGCTCACAGCAAAAGAGATATCGGGTCTTGTAGCGCTTGCTAAGTACATGAGAGAACCAACAACTTGTGAATATTTTAACTGATCTGTTGGTTCCTTCTTATTCTTTCGTAATGTCAAACTGGGACCATAAGGTGTTGGAGAAGTCTTGCCATCATTAAAGCCAAATCGGCTCAAGACCTTCTCAACATAATGAGATTGCGTTAAAGTAATCCCATTCTCGTTCTTAATAAGCTTGATGTTCAGAATGACATCAGCCTCTCCCAGATTTTCATATCAAAACTCTTTGACAGGAAAGACTTGACTTCATTTATCACTTTCATGTTTGTACCAAAGATCAGAATGTCATCCACGTACAAACATAATATAACGCTATCGCCCCCACCATGGCGATAGTAAACACACCTATCAGCCTCATTAATGACAAAGCCAGCAGAAAGTAGAGTTCTGTCAAACTTCTCATGCCATTGCTTAGGTGCTTGTTTCAAGCATGTAAAGATTTCAATAACTTACACACCTTTGTCTCTTCACCTTTCACCACAAACCCATCCGGCTGATCCATATAGATCTCCTCTTCCAACTCTCCATTAAGGAAAGCTGTCTTCACGTCCATTTGATGAACGAGAAGACCATAAGAGGCAGCCAGGGATAGTAGTACTCGAATGGTGGTCAGTCTAGCGACAGGTGAATAGGTGTCGAAGTAATCTTCGCCTTCTTTCTGTGTGTAGCACTTAGCTACAAGACGTGCCTTGTACTTCTCAATAGTACCATCAGGCCTTAGCTTCTTCTTGAACACCCACTTACATCCCACAGGTTTACAACCATAGGGTCGTTCTGATAATTCCCAAGTTCCATTAGAAAGAATCGAGTCCATCTCATTTTGGACAGCTTCTTTCCAATCATCTGCATCAGGAGATGCATATGCCTCAGTAATGGATCTGGGAGTATCATCCACAAGGTACACGATGAAGTCATTACCAAAGGATTTTGCAACCCTCTGTCTCTTACTCCTCGTGAGAGGTTCATCGTCATCCTTCTCAAGAAATTCCTCATGTGGTTGTTCAGAATTCTCAATAGATGCACTAGATTCAAGAAGTATTTCAGAAGAAATCCTACCAATGCTATGCATATCTTTCATAGGAAAAATATTTTCAAAGAATGTTGCATCACGAGATTCCATTATAGTATCAACATGCATATCAGGTACCTCAGATTTAACCACTAGAAATCTATAGCCTACACTCCGTGGAGCATATCCTAGAAAGATACAATCCACTGTCTTGGGTCCGAGCTTGCGTTTCTTGGGAATCGGTATGTTGACCTTCGCCAAACACCCCCAAGTGCGCAGATACGAAAGTGATGGTTTTCTCCCAACCCACTCCTCATAAGGGGTCTTTTCTTTATTCTTGTTAGGAACTCTATTCAGGACATGACATGAAGTCAACAAAGCCTCCACCCACCATGCCTTTGATAAACCAGCAGTGGCTAACATGGAATTCACCAAGTCAGTCAGCGTGCGGTTTTTCCTCTCGGCAACCCCGTTTGATTGGGGCGAGTAGGGAGGCGTCCTCTCATGAATAATTCCGTGTTCCTGACAGAATTCATCAAATATTTTGGGAAAATACTCACCACCACGATCCGACCTAAGACGCTTGATCTTTCTCTCTAGTTGATTTTAAACTTCGACCTTATAGATTTTAAAGTAGTCTAAAGCCTCATCTTTAGTTTGCAACAAGTAAACATAGCAAAATTTAGTAGAATCATCTATTAATGTCATGAAATATCTCTTTTCACCTTTTGTCAACACACCATTCATCTCGCATAGATCAGAATGTATGAGTTCTAGAGGTGCCAAGTTTCTCTCTTCGGCAGCCTTGTGAGGCTTTCGATGTTGCTTTGATTGCACACAACTATGGCACTTAGAACCTTTGGCAATAGTGAAATTCGGAATTAAACTCATGCTGGACATCCGAGATATCAAACCAAAATTAATGTGACATAAACGAGAATGCCAAATACTGGTATCATCATTAACACCACCACAAATATGATTCACGGATTTATTACAAAACTCTGAAAGTGAAAATCGGAACAAGCCTAAAAACTCATAACCTTTACCAATAAATTGTCCATGTTTCGAAACAACGACTTTATTAGACTCTAAGACAACCTTAAACCCATCTCTGCAAAGAAGGGAGCCACTAACGAGATTCTTGTTCATAGTAGCGACATGCTGGACGTTCCTCAGCTGCACGATCTTTCCGGAAGTAAACTTCAGATCGACCATGCCAACACCACGAACAGAAGCATGTGATCCATTCCCCATTAGGACGGATGAATCCCGAGCGACCTGATAAGAAGTGAACATAGAGATGTCAGCACACACATGAACATTAGCACCCGTATCAAGCCACCAACACGGTGATTGAAATACTGAAAGAACAGTAAATAAATTACCATACCCATCAGTATTTCTAGCGGTCACGACGTTGACAGTCTTGGCCTTTTTCCCTCTGCGGTCTGCGCGTTCTGGACAATCCTTGGAAAAATGGCCGGGCTCTCCACAAGTGTAACAAGATAGTTCACTCTTGTCCCTGTTCGTCTTCTTCTTCTTGAAGGTTGTAGTCTTTACAGGCTTGTTAAAGGAGGGTTTGAAGTTCCCTTTGTTCTTGCCTACGGATTTTCCTTTCTGCACAAAGTTAGCAGTAGCAAGACCCTCTCCTTTCTCAGTAGTGTCCTTAGCCCGAGCCTTCTCCTCAACATCAAGGGACGCTATCAGATTTTCAACTAATATCTCCTGTCTCTTGTGTTTGAGAGTTGTGGCAAAGTTCCTCCATGAAGGGGGCAACTTAGCAATAATGCATCCCGCCACAAACTTGTCGGGTAAGATACACTTAAGGAGTTCGAGCTCCTTGGCAATGCACTGTATCTCATGAGCTTGTTGAACCACAGGAAGGTCCTTAGTCATCTTAAAATCATGAAAGCTCTCCATGATATACAGGTCACTGCCAGCATCTGCAGCACCAAATTTGGCATCCAGTGCATCCCAGAGCTCCTTCCCGTCTTTTATGTGCATAAACACATCACACAGACGGTCAGCAAGAATGCTCAGAATACATCCCACAAAGACAGTATTGGCATCCTCGAACTTCTTCTGATCCTCGTCAGATATAGTTCCCTCAGGTTTGCCTTTACTGATGTTGAACACTTTCATCGTGGTCAGCCAAAGCTCAGCCTTGTACTGCCACCTCTTAAAGTGCACACCGGTAAACTTATCCGGCCTCAGTGCATCGGTAAAACCAGCCATTGTTAATTCAGGAAATTGCCTACAATAAGGTTTTTGGATTGTTGGATTATTAGGCATAATTTCCACGATTAATTCCAGAATATAAATCATGACAAAACCAGCTACTAGCTCATGTAACTCGAACATACTAGATGTACTAAACAACAAGATGATCAAAAACAAACAGCAGCTTAACATGTACTCGCAGAACATGATGAGTAACCAAACAGGATCATGTAACACGTACCGTTCGGTTGTCGTAGTAGAAACTTTGGGGAAGAGTGATCGCAGCAGATAGCGACGAAGACGGCGGTAGGCAGCACCGCCTGACTTGGATGGAAGACGACCCGTGATGGAGAACTCGAGCAGTCGCGCAGAGCGCTTCCCAAAAACCTTATTCGCCCTCTCCCGTACAGGATCACAAGGGCGAGTGGTTCCGGAGACCTGCTCTCCCGTCCGCCGGTGCACGCCGGCAAGCAGGATGGAGTAGACTACGGTGATGGCGCAAGTAGAGAGGATGGCAAAACCCTAGATTGGTTTTTCGGTCGTCTTGTGGCGGAGCGACCCGAATAAGCTAACCGTTTGACACGTCTGTCAATTTAACCGAATAAAGCTCGGCTCGGCGAGGTTCCCGCAACACGCGGCGCGCGCGTCGTGGCGAGGCGAGCGTGCGAGCGGCGTCGTCGGAGGAGGAGCGCGCGTGTGAATCTCTCTTATTGTCACTCACTTACAAAGTGGTGCAACACTCCACCTTATAAGGTGGTGCAACTCTCCTCCAACTTTCCATGTGGGACTAAACTTTAGCTCCCACTCCACTCTCATGTGAGCTGCCACAAACATTGGTCTAACCACATATGGGCTGCCACAAATTTGGGCTTTAAGATTTAGAGAAAATCTGAAATACACATGGGCCTAAATGGATTAGCCTCATTATTTCTAACACCTTCCAGATCCTAGATCTGGACGTATGCGTTGATGGTCTAGGCGGTGGCATTGAGGTGACAGGCATCTTCCCATTCCGTCTCTGCTCTGCTGGTGCTCTCTCCGGTGCTGAAAGGGTATATGGGGGAGGAGTTGTATAAGAGAAGGTGCTGCCGGCAATGGCGGCCTCGGTGTTGGCTTCTTCGGCGGTGGCCGGCAGCGGTCAGAGTTCTAGTTTGCAGAGTGGGGTTTGTTTTTTCTGAATGGGGCTTGTTGCATATCATGTTCCTTTCTTGTGCAGAACATTTCACTATAGTTGTATCTGCAAATTGCCTCGTTAGTCTATATATTTTGATGCTTGAAGTGGCAGCAACATGTCCTGATCTTTGCTTCTTTTTATCTGAAACAGAAAGGCCGTGTGAAGAAGGAAGCTTTTAGATGGTGGGTCCCATCAAGGATTGTGCTCACTATAAGTAGTAACTAGAGCCTGTACTCCTATCATTCTATCTAGATAAGAGCCTGTACTGCTTGTGACCGATCTTAATTCCCTGATGAAGAATCCCTGTATAATTAGTCTGCATCATAGGTTTTGTTTTTCAGCTGCTTCTCAGCTTGCTGTGTATGGTGGTTTGCGGAAGCGTGTTCATACACCATTAGAGAATCGGTCTGGTAATGATTGGTTACCAGTATAGAGTGAAGTGGTTCTTTTGCTTATATAGTCTGATCTAGCAGTAGAGAGTGAAGTGGTTCTTTTGCTTGTATAGCCTGATCTAGAAGTAGAGAGTGAATTGAAACTGCAAGTTGAATCAGTTAAGTACTGCATGATGTCTGAAGCTGAGCGCGGTAAGAAAAGAGTAAACTAAAGAAAAGCAACACAGATGCTTGATTTTCCGTGTGATCTCAATACTTGAAAATTGGCCGCTCATTACTGGTGTGAGGATGCAAAGCCTGAGATGATCAGAAATATGTACTAGAAAGAGCAAGGCTAGTACTAGAAATGATGCATGAATGACCTTGCTGGAACACAAACTACAAAATAGAAACATCATATATTTTTGTCTTGGATATGAAGGCAT
Source organism: Avena sativa (assembly GCA_916181665.1). NCBI lineage: Eukaryota > Viridiplantae > Streptophyta > Magnoliopsida > Poales > Poaceae > Avena > Avena sativa. Next base: position 7,760,983 of record OV702300.1, read on the forward strand.
TCAATCTGTACTGCTGTAGCTTTTTGGAAAAAAGGAACTGCACTGCTGTATCAAAATTCATTATTCTGATTTCTAAGCACAAATAACATTTGACTATCTCTCTACCGGTAAAAATAATTGCATTTATACTACTACCACCATGCATTTATACTACTACTGTCTGTCTACTCAATATGTATCAGGCTAGTCATAGTGGGAGTAACTAAGGTGGTAACATGCATCCACATCCAATGCCAACTAGACATTTTGATGATGTGTCATGTCATTAAATGATGAAAGAGAGGCTTGGAGTAACTAGCTATGTTACCATAACATCACATACTCCAAGACAAGATGAGTCTATAAGCTAATAAATAAGGTCTTGCATGTTATTAGACACAAGTTACTATTCACTATAAAGGTGGTAACTTAGACTAGTGTTATGTGCATGACACTAGGTCAAGTTACTCCCCACTATGACCAGCCTCAAGTTGTTTTATACTACTACCACCATGTTGTACGATCAAAATTCAAATAATTATACCTACATCGACATGATCAATCAAGTAAAATCCAGCCTTCAAAGAGAAGGTGGAGTACATGCAAACATGCATCAGAAGGCTAATCAGGCAAAATACTTAGGAAATGGGCAGGACATGGGGCAACTCTACATTTAGTTTCTGTACATGAATGATTCAGCAAATGACAGGAAAATATTGAAAAAAACATGGAGAACATATTGGTTGGATAATGACCGGAAGAAATGATTCAGAATGCCCAAATGGTGTGTATAACCACAAAATTGAAGGATAATAACATCTGTACGAGTGACAAGAGCACCAATATGACTACCCATTACAAAATGTTGTAGTGGGCAGAACCTTATCCCCTCGCTCCCTCGCCTACCCTTATCTTTGAGAGTCCACCGCCGCTGCCCGGGTCCGTTCGCCGTCCTCTCCGCCGGAATAGCCGGCTGAAGTTGGACTGGATGGGACGCCGGAGTAGATAGATGTAGGATCTTTGGCTGTTTGCCGGCTGTGGGCTTCTTGCCCAGTAGATGGAGACGCGAGGAGGGTTTGTGCAGCCAGACTCGATTCAATCTAGGGATCTTCTTCATCGCCATGGAGCTCCTCTGGCCGGAGGACATGGCGGAGAGAAGAGCCACCGTCTCCCCCAATAAAGCTGCTCGCAGTGTTCTCCTGAGGCGTGTGATGGTGCTTCCCCCGGCCGGCCATGGTGGCTAGGGGAGGAGGCACATCCTCGAGTGCTGCGGCGCTATGGAGCCATTCCCGGCCGGCCGAGGCGGCGGGGGGGAGTGGATTCCTGACGCCGCATCCTCTGCTTCAGCGAGTTCTCCGTTTTGGCCTCCTGTTCCTCTCTCGGCCGGCCTTGGTGGCGAGGAGGAGAGGCTCGAGAGGACGCGTGTGCGGTTTCGTTGCGGTTATCCTAGCGGTGGTGCAGGCACGCTGCTGGAGTGGTTGATCTCGTCGTTTCTTGGGGCTCCGTGGGGGAGTTCCTCATCGCCGATCGTCGATCGCCGCTTGTTCAATAAGCCTACTTCTGGGCTTCTTTCTGGGGCCATTCTTTCTTGCCTGTCTCCTCCCACCCGTGGCAGGAGTGGGAAATCAGATGGCAGGCCGGCTATCTTTTCTGGCACAGGTAAGGAGCCCCCTGCTGCAGGATCCTTCTGCTTCTCAGATCTTCTTCTTCCTCCAGTAGGCGCAGTGGTTGCGAATTTTGGAGGTGTCGACTGGGTTAGCAGTAGTGTCTTGCAGCAGTGGAGTTGGGAAGCAATTTTCTTGAGGACCACCTCAGCGGCGGGTGATAGCCGTCCGACATCCAAGACCAGAACATGGTCTATCCAGAAGCCGGCGAAGGGTCCCGACAATTGTCAAACCTCCTCGTTGAGGCCCCTCTCGAGGTCGACGGCCGCGTTTCTCGTCTGCGCGGAAGCAAGTGGTTTCGTCCCCGCTTCCGAGCCTGATGACGGCGCGTCTGACTTCCGGCTCGGCGGCACCGAGAAAGAGAAGGACTGAATTGTAGTCTTCCATCTTTCAGTGAGGTCTTTTCTGCATTTAATAGGGACCTATGGTTTTTAGCATACTTTATGAGGTCCTTTGTAATCAGTTGTACATCCACCGTTTGGTTTTAATGCAATGCTTCCAGTCCCTTCGCCTTCGGGCACCTCCTTGTTCCAAAAAAAAAATGACTACCCATTTTTTGGCTTGAACATTAGTCCTTTGATCGAACATGTAGTTATTCCACCATCTAAAGCTAATAAGGCGACTAATTCTTTTGAACCTACTTTTTACGAATCTATTTCTTAAATTAATAAAACAATAGTTTCCTCTAACGGTTTCTTGTATTTTCAATATAACCATTGAGTCAACGCAGATATATGTTACTCTCTATGAGCTCATGGGTAGTCTCTCCTCCTTTGTCCGGGCTTGAGACCGGCTATGGAATTATAAGTGTTACCTTAGAATAGCATAGGCGGAGTTCCCTACCTACCTAATAAAAAAGGAAAAAAAATAAAAGAACAAAATGCAGAAAACACACCTTAAAAAAAGAAAATGAAGACCATTTTTTAATTTTTTCCATTTAAAGTTTTCTTTCTACATAGAAAACATTTTGTTACAGAAACTAATTGAAAAACACATTTTTTTTGTTTTATGGTTTTTTAGTTTTTAACAAAAGGTTGACTGTAATGCCAAAGCAATTTTTTCTTTTATGGGTTTTGTAATTTTTTTGATTTTTTTTCTTCAAAAACCACAATATTGCCAAAACTTTTTTTATGAACTTGTGTGTTTTATGAGTTTTTTCTGTTACACCTTAGCACCAATGGACGAATGAATCAAATGAATTCTGAATAATCAATTTGTCTTCCAAGTTGAGACAACATGATTGTTGAAGGCTTCAATGTCTCATCATCCTGTAACCAGAAAAATGGTGTTTTTTAACCGAGAGAGCAATTTGTAGAAAGCAGAGGTAGTACATATATAAGATCTTAATTTTAGAATTCAAAATCAATAAAAATATTGACTTGTCTACAAACATGGAATAGTAAATCTGGAAGTTGCTTAGTAATTTTTTCGAGGTTAGCTATTTTTTTTAAATGTAGGATGGACCCTCGGCCTCTCCATCGAATAGATGCATACCCTTATTGATTTATTCAACATGGATAGACAAATAATATACATAAACAAACCCGAAACCATACACAACATCTACAGACCCGACAATGGGTGAAAATCATGTCAACAAGTAAAACAAAGAAATCCCTCGGCCAGCTAGAAACCAAGAACAATCGTATACCTCGAGACGTGCTCTAGGCGAAACAAAAGCGCACATCCAATTTAGCAGACTCTTAGCAAATACTTATGTACATGCCACAAAAGTCGTCACCGTCATCGAACCACCATACAATCTTCATGGTTAAGATCAGCATAAACTTCACTGATCCTGCCAATGACGCCACCACAACGTCCGACGGTGCCCCTCGCTCAGCGCAAGGCCATCATCCTGCACGCCGTTGAGACCCTGCTGCACCACACTGCTGAGACCCATCGCCACCGACGCGGTAGATGGAACACCGCTCCACCAGCTGACCCTCTTACCGCATCTCGAGATCCACCTCCGTCGGCGAGGAGAAGATCCCGGCGCGCCGGCCAAGGATCCACCTCCACGGTCAGCGGCCCGTCGCATCCGACCCCCACGTAGCACCATCGCCTTTGCTCGTGTGCCATGGAAGGACCTTAAGGTGACCGGAGGCAGCCTCCAAGAGTGGCGACGCAGGTTGTGGCGGCGGCGATCTAGGGTTTTTCCCCTTGAGGAGGGCCATAAGAGGGTCCGGAGAGGAGGTGTCTAAAATAAAAATAGTAACTAAGCGACGTTTCGCCTGATGCCAATATAAAGAAGCGGACATATGTGGAAGCATGCATGTGAATACAAAGGACAGAGTAAAGAGAGATCGGAGAGGCAGGAAGTATACCAGCTTTTGATGGCACGAACCCGATGGAATAGAAATTATTCAAGGTTGGCTCTCGGCCCCTTCGTCATGCATCCCACTGCTTGTGGAAACGTCGTTGTCTCCCTGGAGGTTGATTAGCCATATATTAAACTTGACGGCAGGCCATCAGTGGCACGATAAATTAGTATATATACTCCCTCTATTTTAAAATATAAGATGTTTTAGGTTTGTAAAAAGAATGTATCTAGACTTGTTTTAATGTGTAGATTCATTCTAACATGAATAAACCTATATACTAGAAGTAGTTTAGATACATTTATTTCACAAAGCTAAAACATCTTATATTTTAAAACAGAGGGGGTATTTCTATATAGCAAACGAATTAGATATAGCATGCATGTACCTTCTCTTGCTCGGTATTTTCACTGTCAGGTTCATCATCGTTATCACCGTCGTCCTCATCAGTGTCGGTGTCGGTGTCGGTGTTGGTGTTCTTGGCGTCGTCATTGCTGTTGTCCGGCTAAAAATAAGACACACGGATAAATTTGTTACATGATGTGTATGTACAACGATGGTTCGATAATTAAGGTGCACGTACCTCTCCATCTTGGTCGGTAGCTGCATCACTAAGTAACAAACTCTTAAATTTGGCGACAAAGCCACTCAGGTCTTGTTCGCCATACCCCCCGATTCGAGGCTCCTCGTCATCACGTAACACAGTCTCCAGTGATGTAATCATGTGACGTAGCTCCCGTTGATCTGCTCTGTCCAAACCATGTAGGATCGAACTGAGTGCATCAACGAGTCCAGCTGCCTTCCTGTTGTAGTTCTGCATGTGTATCTCTAGGCCTCCCTCAGCGTTGGGATGGGCTTCCTCGGCTTTCCTCAGGACTGCCTTTGCTGCCTTCACTTCCTTGCGGCCGCTGTCAGCGCAGTCAAGCACACACTCGACATGATCAAGTAACGGACAGCTTTTATTCCAGGGCACCAAGCTATCCTTTCTTCCAGCGCTGGCACTGTATATCAGCGTTTCAAGCATCGGCAGTCCACCTTCTCCAAGAGTAATCTCTACGTTCGTCATCAACAATTTCAGCTTCTGAAACTCATCGCTGCCAAAGGTATACGATACGCACTTCTTCTCCGCACTCAAGAAAACGAGTGTGATGAGGGACGGCAACCTTCCGAGGATTTGAAGGTCCTGAGGTTCAACCACCTCCACATGCAACATCAGCTTAGAGAGGAGCGGAACTGACAAAGCATTTATCCATGACGGCATCTTGGTTATAAGTATACTATGTAGACCAAAGGAATGAAGCCTTGAACTCGGCGTCAACTCTTCTAAGCTACCGACACGGACATGCAATTCACTTTTATACAAATCCATCATTTCATTGACCTCTTCCCTCTGGATAAACAGATCCTGGATCTTGTGCAGGTTTAACAGAGACATTGCCAGAACCTTGGCGGTGGTGTGCTCCAATTGATCTAAGCAAATATAGAGCACCCTCAGCTTTGTTAGCTTCCCCACATCCCTGAAGAAGTTTGGGACCTTGTCCGCGTGCTCTAGCTGCAGCTCTTCAAGGCACGTCAGCTTTCCTATCTCGCCCTTCATCCTTGTACCCTTATCGGCCAATAAGCACCTCAATTTTTGCAGCTCGCCAACAGACGGTGGCAACTCACTTATGGAACCTCCCCTTACGTCCAGTATCTCAAGGAACTTCAGATCACGTCCTATATCTTCCGGGAGCTGGACCGATGTATTCACTAGTCCTAGATACCGTAGCTGCGTCAACTTCCCAAGATGCTTGATACTAATACCTTCTGAAAGAACACAATCCTCTATAACCAATACACGTAACACTTTAAAGATCGAAAGAGGGGGCATCCCACTACCAGTACACATGATAGCATTAAATGACCTCACATGTCCCATTTTTATGCTAGGATTGTGCTCCACTTTTGCTCCATGGAGAGCTAACCTATGGACTCTGTTGCTTTGTCCACTTGGTGAAGACATGATGTGGTTATCTCTTCTATCATGTACTGTAATAAAGTTTACTTCTGCTGACATGGTGTGGATCAGATCTAGCACCATATCATGAACACGACAACCTTCTTCATCATAATATCTTATTTCCTCACGAATTAGGCTTTTATTCACTAACTCGTTGTAATAGCTCTCAGCTTTCTCATATGAACCTATACCTTTTTTATCCAACACAAATCTCTCAGAAACCCACCTCCATATCAATGATTTCTTCTGAATAAATTTATCTTCAGGATACATGCCTAGGTACAGTAAACATGTTTTTAGATAGGGTCGGAGGTCGTAATAGCTGAAAGATAAGATTTTTCTTGTGTTCTGAATGACTTCACTATCTTCATCCCCAAAACCAATTGCATCATACACCTTAGACCAATCTGCACTTGGTTTAGCAACAAGCAAACTAGCTATTGAAATGATAGCTAATGGCACACCAGCACATTTCTTCAAAATTTTGTTAATCACTTCATCCTGTTGGTTATCTTGACTAACTCCTTCGGCACCACATGTTCTTGTATGGAATAGCATTTTGGAGTTATCATCCGAAAGTGGCTTCATGCGGTAAATACCACCAGCATTTGTGGCAACATCGTGATTACGAGTAGTTATGATGATTCTACTATCCGGATGACTATCCATGAATGCATGCCTAATCGTTTCCCACGTTGGTATGTCCCATAAGTCATCAATAACAATAAAGTACCTACTCATGAGAACCCAGAAAATTTAGTTAGTAAAAAATATTTAATCATACTAGGACACACTAGAATAAGAAGCATGCAGACACATCAGAACAAAAAAGGCATTAAGAATCGGTGAAAAGATTGTATAAAGTACATATCAATCACTAGAAGGCCCTGAATTATGATTTTCAGATTGATATATTATAAATACATGGATATGTATTGTAGGATAAAACTAGAGACAATTTACCGAGGAGTGATCCATGTAACCATTCAACCAATGTAACCGGTGGTAATCGCAAGTACAACTTTAGCAAAAGAATAGAGGTGCTAGTTCCACATATACTATAATAGACACACATTAATTTCCTTTTATATGGTGTTCACTGGTAGCTTTCCATATGGGTATCAAATCAATGAGTTTATATGGGTTTGGCAAAACACGAAAAGAAATTTTCCAACAGCACCCTGATATCCTTTTGATATCCAAACATGCTGGAAATGAGGGGGAGAAGAGGTTCTTCACCGTGGAGGAGGAAGAAAGAAGCATCCGCTGCAAAAGAATCGCCTTGTAAATCACCAGCTAAACAACCTGCTAGAGGCGCTTTGATGCCCCACCTTCCCTATCGGTCCGATGTTCACTGATTGTCCATACTTCTAAGAGCATCTCCAAAAAATGACCTATTTTAGGGCATGCCATATAAAAACCATTTTTAGGACACCGGCAGGAGAAGACGCATCTCTAACAGATGATGTATCCTTATCCTGCCCAAAAAAATTAGGGCATGCCCAAACCCCCTGGTGATGTATATGTTGGGAACGCGATTGGGCATCCAAGTCGCATCCCTACCACCGCTCTAAAACTTCCCCATCTCCCTCTCACCTCTTGCCTGCTGCAGATGATCATGCCTCCCCGCCTCCGGTTCGTACCACCTCAACCCCCACGTGTTGTCCTTGTCATATATCCACATGTTACCGCTGCTGCTGAGCCATGTCCCTCTGTTTCCCCGCATATTTTGGCCTCTGCTACCCAATTCTAGCAGCCACCGCCATCAGTATGCCACCTAGGACTGCAAACGAGTCGAGTTCGAGTGACTTATACTCAGCTAAGTTCAGCTTATATTAAACTCGGGCGAGCTGTGAGTGATTTGAGTGGAAGGTCAAGCTATAAATTAACTCATACTCAACTTGTAACGACCTCGAGTCGAACTTGAGCTAATTTCGAGCTGAACAAGACCTGGAATATTCCTATGTTCAAAGTAACTATTTCATCTAGTTGAACACACAATGACATCATAATAAAACACTTTAAGTAGTGTTCCAATCAAAATCAATATAACATATAATTATGCACGCTTGATTTGCCTTCCAGAATTACTAGCATGTACACGGGAGAAAATCCCGTTTACAACATATAATGTAACAAATTATCTTATTTTTATTCAATATTATATAACAGAATCACATACATAATTGCAATATTTCTTATATAGCCAAAAATCGAGAGGGCTAGCGTTTGCTCAAGATCATCTTGTTTCCTAGTCAAGCTACATATGACACCCATATCCAACTCATTTGTTTTCTTGAGTCGAGGTGAAATACACGTGGCTCCACCGGTTTCCTTGGTGTCCACGAGTGCCCGTATGGCTATTTCGTAGCCAAAATCACCATGCGCGAACGGTGAGAAGCTGTGGCTTAACACGTTCCACTCGGCGCACGAGGCTGCCCGCGCCTTCGCTGCTGCCGCGAGGAGGTTCGTCCATCCGAGGACCGACCTCAACTTCCCGGAGATCGAATCCAACGAGTACGCAGAGATGCTTGCCCCCCCACCCCCACGGATTGCAACACAAAACAGAAATGGCATGAGAGGGACGATTCGGAAGATTGCCATCATCAAGGCCGATGGGGCCGCCATGAAGAAGAACACTAAGGAACATGCCGAAGATGTTCAGTCGGAGATGGAGTTCTTCGGTGCTAGGGACGCGCAGAAGAAGGAGGAGAGGGCCAGGAAGAAGAGGAACATCCTCAGTGGTCCTCTATGTCCCTCTCTTGGTGTGATGTGTTGCAAAAAAGAGAAAATAAAAAATAAGGGAGAGGAGAGAAAAAATAAGGAGATAAAAGGGATGGGCCCACATTGGTGACCTTGTTTCGCACGTCAAGCATGTATATGGTTGCCATGAGAAGAGCTGTCTCACAAAATTTCCCTACTAAATTCTCATTTGGCTCTAAGAGAAGCAAAAAGATAAGTACTACATGGAAAATGAAAGTTTGCTCCTGGTTTCGGCCGGAACCAGCCACAAATATGTCTGTGGGCATCGGTTCCCTCTTGAGACATTGTCTAGCATGAGTGCGCATTTCCCTCCCATCTTTGTTCCGAGGGGAACCTCAGATCCTGTGCCCTGAATCGGACGATGGTGGCATCTAGGCCATGGCCCTCTTGATGCCATCGTTTTTGGAGTCGGACGTGGGCAACGGCTGAGTGGCTTCGTCTTGCACGGAGTTTTTGGTGAAGATGTCAGGTTGTCCTGACCGACAGGTGCTACATTGAGTCATGCCTATTCGATAGGTGCTACGCACGAAAGATCTTTCGAGGCCTTCAAGATGTGTCAGACGGTGGCACTAGGCGACATGGTGGCGCGGTGTATATGTTGTGACCGTGACGTGCGCACGTGGTGGTGCTGCTTTGAACCGTGGTGGTGTCAGCGGCTAGCGTGGTCTTTGCGTTGGTCTACACCATTAAGATGAGTGGTTGGATGGTTTCCTGATTAATAATAAATAAATGCAGTGAGCATCGCTCGAAGCAGAGGCCCGGGCTCCGTTCCCCTTTCCTAAAAAGTATTAATTTTGTTTTGGCCTTTTCTTTGATATATTGTACTCGTGGAATAGTGTAAATAAGAATTTGCTACATAAAAATATAAAAAACTAATGAGAAAATGATGTTTATATATACATTTTATAGTTTTTTATTGCATGAAGTGAACAAAATATCATACAAGAAATTATATCCAATATATAGTATCTTCCTTAATTGTTCAACCCAAGCATGAGAGTTGCATTGCGAGTTCGTGATTACGTCTGCTGTTTTAGCTAGTATGCCATACATGTTGATTAACCATAATATATCTTGTCACAACAACACAAAAGCCATATAGTGTATCTGGAGACATAGGTGACATAAAGAAATTATTGTCTAGCATAGGATGAGATTTATGCGTACCTCTTGCGTGCAAGGACTTCTTGCAGCTGGTTGATCAATTGTCTTTCGTCCAATCTCTCTGCGGCTTTGTGCAGCTCTTTGTCAAGTTCAAAAAGAATGTCACTAAGAACTTTCTTTGTGCATTGGTTCTGACCGACTGGAACAAAACCCTGGTAGTCGTATGTCTTGCTAACCTTATCATACAATGCTTTTGCAAGGGTGGTCTTGCCCAAACCTCCAAATCCAACAATGGAGACTATCTTGAGATTTGTTTGGGACGGCTCGGCACCCTCGGACAAGATCTTCATTAGCTCATCAATTGGCTCATCAGTACCAACAAGGTCAGAGACCTTGTTGTATAGAGCCGAGAGACGAGGATCAACTGTAGTTGTTGAACTATTAGCAACAACATCATCGATCTTGTACCTATCGTATCGTTCCTTTATCTTTCTAACCTGGCTCTCAATGTCTTCAATGTCATTGGCTATTTCATGGCGCGCCTTGAACTTGGTGAACTTGTTGCGGGCCATCTTCAACAAGTGCTTGAATTTGGGCTTGGTTGGCTCAACACCTTCAACACGGGTCACAAAGGAGTCGAGGCTGTCCTCGATGGCGTAGGACAACTCCCTGACCTCATTAGCCCAAATCTTCACCTGCAGGTCAAGTTGATCCACAGGCACGCTGGATACCTTCAGAAGGACCCCTTGCATGCTCTCGAGCTCGGCCTTTAGGTCCCCAATCCCCTTCTTAACAGTATCCTTCAGGTTGTACTCATCCAGGAGCAGCTCGCCCAGCTTGGGGATGAGGGTGCCCATCGCCCCCGTAGCGAACTCCATGGTCGACTCTCGCCTTCTCCGCCTGTTCTGCTAGCTTCTTTGTTGTTCCTGTTTTCCTCTTCTCACCTATATATCAGAATCCAATTAAGAAGAGGATTAGAGCAGCAGGCAGGAAGATGGAGAAGGAGATATATGCGGACATAGATAATTACCAACCAAGTGCGCGCTGTATCAAACTAGCAAAACTAAATTCAGCTGGACCTAACTAACATCCTCCGGTGAAATTACTCGTTCAGCTGAAGAACAAGGCTTGCTACAATCTAGATCTTGGGAAGAAGTGGATGTGGATGTTGATGGAGTCAAAAGCTGCAGAGTAAATTCAGTGCGCTACAGGTCTGGTCATTGAGTCATATGATGAGCCCACTATGCTGGTACAATGTATTGAACCGCATCAGCATTAGGCGTGGGATCCTCTTTACTGGATTGTGTCAGGATAGATGCTCCACTATATATGGTCTAAGCTTTTCCACACAGGCCAGTCCCACTCAATGAAGACTACTGTATGAATTAATTTACCTACTGTCCGTCTACATGGGCAAAGGTACTAATAAGTTCTTTTATGAGCATGCACGACCTGGGGAAAAGTCTTTCGACAAGATCTGCAACACTGACTTCACCAGAGGATCCTAGGCTATAGTGCTAAGTTAATATATTTATGTCCAATAACTAAACTTACAACAACAACGTATGGTGCAGACCGAATATGTATGCTGAATAATCGACGGAAGATACATTCAAGATTAAATAACATGTTCAAGCAGTGTAAGTGTAACTGATTGAAACGAGACATGAAGAGCTGCAATATGTGAAGTATTTTTCATGTTTTTATGTTTTCTATTTAATTATTAAGAAACTTAAGAAATAAATGCAACAGACAACATAAAAACCTTTTCCTCGTTGTAAAGCAAGTACCTAATTTTTCTCTTTCAAGCATTTTTTATTTTTGTTTAAAAAACCACTTTAACGCTAAGCAAACAACATTTTTTACGAATTCTGTAGCTTTTGTTTTGCAATATTTGTGAAAGTAAACCCCATAAATAATGAGTTAATTGGTCTACAGACTGGTGATTTGGAAGTCTTCAGGAGTACCACGAGTCTGCAAACCGTTGAAGTGTATATGTGGATTGCACTGGCCCTTTCCATCAGTTCGGACTTTTGGTTGCGTTGGCTAGTGCATGAAGTTTAACATGGTATCAGAGCCGGTTTTAGGGTTTCCGTGCCTACCGGTCCTCTGCGTGTGATCGCCGCCGCCGTCAGCTCGCCCCGGCCGCCGCCGGTTCCCGTTCTGACCGCTTGGTCTCGCCGCCGTGGTACTCTGCTTCCAATCCCCAGATCGATCTGCCGCCGTGGTCCTCTGATCGATCTGCCCGCCCCGTCAACGTCCTGACCCCATCAAGCTGCCAGACCCCGACGGGCCTCCCTGCATCGATTTGCTGCTGACGCGCCGGCCACCCGACGCCCTCTTCCTGATTCTTGCCACGCGCACGTCCTGTCCCCATCAAGCTATTTGGGTTGTCCTTCTTGCATCCACATCTACACATATACACTTGCCCCCTAAAAACCATCTACACCCAATTCTGCCTTACCCTCCTGCATAACCGCTCACTTCCGCTCGGGCCCCGCCACTGCTACTCCCCGCCACGCCCTCCTGCTATACTGCCTGCCCCGCGTGCTCCCCTCTGCGCGCGGCCTGGTGCACATACACCCGCGCCGTCCTTTGCATGAGAGCAACCAATTTGGTAATTTGTGCGTCATCCCTATAGTGTGTCGTTGTTTTGATCTTCTATCCATTGATGTGTTTGCATTTATTTCTTAGTTGCACAAGGCACTAGACAAGTACCAGCCGAAAAATGCAACAAAGGGTTAACCTTGATGCATTGTACACCAAGCTCAAAGGATGTGAGAAATGGAGGCAAACACGCCTCCATTTGGCGAAGGCAGCCGATGGCGTCATTGATCTAGATGCGTCGCTGGCAACCTCGGTGGAGTTCTCAATCGGCAACAAGAAGGCCACGAAGGCCATGGCTCAAGTGTCATCATCCGACTGAGTGCATGTGTCGATTGACAAGTGTGGCGCCATGTCTCATCGAACTTGCTCATTCGGGAGGAAAAGAGCGATGAAATGTGAAAGTCGTCGTTGCTGAGGCAAGACGAGAAATCGTCATCACGAAGGATATGGTCGCCGTGAAGAAAAGGAAGGAGAACTTCATGATCTTGACCGCCGATACTTCGAAGATGGACCCCGAGGTGAAGACGGGGCACATGTACTAGTGCGACTTGATCCTACAAGAAATTGACAATAGAAAGGCGGCATCAAAGGCAGCGGCATCGGTAGCAGCATCGGTAGCAGCATCGACAACAACATCGGCATCATCAAAAGAGGTTGATGTTCTAGCCGAGCAAAGAGGTGGCCGACACTATGTTCTTTAAGGTTTATTTGTGACTCGGTTCTGTAATATTCTGCCCGGCGATCGTGGCAAAGCAAAGCGGTGGCGGTTTATTCCTATTTAGGATTAAATCTCATTTCCAAAATGAATGGATGGTGGCATGTCTAGGGGACGCGGCTTGGAACAGACGTGCCCCAAGCATGGCACGATGCGGCGGTGTCTCTTGAGAGACCGATCTTGCGATTTTGCCAGACGTCGTTTGAAGGACAGGACGCGACTGTAGATGCTCTTATATTACCAAAATGTTTCATAGGACGCATGTGAGATAATGATAAGCATTCTCGCTATAGGTTTGCAAGATAAAAGGACCGTCACAAAATCGGCATCACGAGTGGATCATATATGAGCCTTATTTTTCGTTGCTGGGCCGGGATAGGCTGCAGTTTGCACTGTCTCCTCTCACTATTTGTGTTAAAGTGTATAAGTGGATTGCACTAGCCTTTTCCATCAGTTCGGACTTTTGATTGTGTTGGCTAGTGCATGAAGCTTGACATGGTATTAGAGCCTAAGGTCTCGAGTTCGAGTCCTGGCTTTCGCAATTTATCCTAAAATTGTTGTTGACCCCTCTATTTTCACGTATAGGCCTCTTGAGTCATACATGAGTTTCGTGCGCCGTCGCTCTCTTCTGGTTGCACACGTGCTGACTTCTCCTCGTCACACTTGAGAGGGGGTGTTAAAGTGTATAAGTGAATTGCACTAGCCCTTTCCTCTGATTCGACTGAGGTGAGATCTTCTCCTTCCCGTCCTCTCCCAGCATCATCATATTTCATTTTCGGCGGCAAACTCTACCTAAACATTCCTTGGTGCAGCAGCGAGTCAGCCTAGTGAAGTGTTCGCTGGTTGCTCTATCTATATGTTTCTTATGTATGGAATTTGTAGTCGGTTGTCTTGTTCAGCATCGTTGAGTCAGGTTTCAGTTTGAAGCTGGTACCTCTAATCTAGACCCCCGTTTGCCTATTCCACATGGACAGCCATGGTAGATATTTGTTTGATATACCAGCAGAGAAGTAAGATACAGAGACAAATTGAACTAAACTCAGATAACCTAACTACATGAAGCCATCATCGTCGTCATGCCATGATGCCCGATCTTTCCCTTCGACAAGGCCGTGTGCTTAACCTTTGACAATGAAGCACTCTTAGCCCGCTCCAACACAGCTCTCTTGGTCTTGCTTCTCGGCAACATAAAGATATGGTCTTCGCTCTCTTCTTCCCCCAACCAAGGATTATTAACCATTAACTCCTTCTAAGATGAATTCTTAAATTTTAGCTTTGTCCACCTTGAATTCATCTTGAGAAGTTCTTGTCGTATTTTCTCAGGATTCCTCCATGACCACCTTGTACTATGTAATGCCTCCACTACGGGAACAAACGTAGATGCCGAGGGGGATTTCAACGCTGAGGGGAAAAGGTTGGGGGCGCTCGGCATAGCTCGCGCAGTGTCGTGGGCCACAAAAAACCCGTCGGCATTGCAAAACCATCGGCATAGACGAGCAACGCCGAGAGGGACCCTCGGCGTAGGTATACCCTCAGCATAGATGTAGCAACGCCGAGGGGCATCATCGGTGTAGGATGAGAATGGATCACGTTCATGCGGTGCGAACGGACAGTTCACGGTGCATGGCGGTGCCGAGGGGCTTACCGTTGGCGTAGCTCTGCACAGTGATAGCTAACGGCGCATAGCAAAGCCAAGGGGCTGACCGTCGGCGTTGTAACGAGCATACATTAGAAACTGGCAGGACCTATGCCGAGGGGATTCCCCTCGGCATTGCCATACCTACGCCGAGAGGAATCCCCTAAGCATTGCTATTAGCATGTGGAACGAGCATACACCTGGCAGGACCTATGCCGAGGGGAATCCCCTCAGCATTGCTATTAGCATGTGGAACCAGCATACACTTGGCAGGACCTACGCCGAGGGAAATCCCCTCAGCATTGCTATTAGCAAGCTAGCAGCAGCATGTGCTATGCAGCTAGCTATAGATGCCACCCCGATGACAAGTAGTGACCATGTCAACCTGACTGAACTCAGATGCATGATTGTACGTTGTTTACAGGTTAGCAATTAAGAACTACATGTCTCCATATAAACCATGGGTTCCACGGACTAGGGTTTCTGTGGAAAAACACCGCCAGAGCGTCGGAATCACGCGAAAACTTGAAAGTGGCCCTAGCATATATGTACAAGTGTGGTGGAGGGTCCATAGATGCAATTCCTAGATCCTGGACACGAGCATATTCACTTGTCATGCATGAAGTTTGACTTAGACAATTTTCCATGCTAACCGGGTGTGTTCTTTCATACAATTTGCCGTGCTCAACCTGTCATGCATAAAATTTGACTTAGACAATTTGCCATGCTAAACTGGCGTGTTCTTTCATTTTGTAGTGGCGATGCTCTCAAAGACAAAGTGTGTGTTGTGACGGTGCTCGAAGTCCGTGGAAGACCAGTTGCCATGTGACATGTATCCCATGACTATGTGTAATGAACTTGTAGTGATGATTCTCTCGAAGACTTGTAATGAACTTGTAGCTATGATGCTCTCGAAGACTATGTGCAATGAATTTGTAGTGATGTGTATTTGTGACTACATGTATCTATGTATCGAGATTTAATACTAGCTATGTGATATGTTTGTGGACATCATCTATGCTGAATGTTTTTGCATTATTACAACCAATTCATATATATATTCTGTTGCGAGGCACAAAATTGCGAAAAAAACCCTGTGGACATTAATGCTGAGGGTTTAACCCTCGGCATTGCTTTGAACAGAGGCCTGGCGAACATTAAAACACCGGGGATGATCCCCTCGGCATTGGTCTAAACAGAGGCTGGTGGATATCAACGCCGGGTGTGATCCCCTCGGCACAGTGCAACCAACGCCGAGAGGGTGATCCCTTCAGCACAACTCAACCAACGCTGAGGGTGATCCCCTTGGCATAGACCTCTCACCCCATCGCCCATCACTCTCCATGTGGCAACCTACGACGAGCGTTTCCCCCTCGGCACAGACCCCACTCACCCTGGCGTCCAGCGACTCCACGTGGCAACCTATGCCGAGCGTATCCCCCTCGGCGTTGCTCCTGGGCGCCGTCTTCTCCGTGCCGTCAACTTCCTGAGCCAATGGCTGGACTACGCCGATGGGAGGCATAAACTATCGACACAAGGCTCTACGCCGAGGGCCGAACCAACACCGACGGTATTGATCTATGCCGAGGACCACCTAAGCCGAGGGCTTAGTGTCGAGGGTCACCCTCGGCGTTAAGCAGGCCCGAGGGTTATCTGGGCTACGCCGAGCGTTTTCCCCCTCAGCATTGATCTTCCTTCCCGTAGTGACACAGCTCATTGAGGAGGATGTCACTATTGATGAGTTCCTCCCGTGTAACGGGAGTATTGTCTATCCTAAACTCTCTGACTAATTCCAAAAGACAAACTTATAAAAACTACAATCGGAAAAAAACCAGACATCTTGAAAAGAAAACGCTTGCCTGTTTGAATACCTTAGTGGGGAGGGGGTTTTAAAAAATGAGAAGAGGAAGTGGCTGGAAGAATTTGGCACGAGGATTTATAGAAGCATTCGGAAGAATTGGCCGGAAAAATAGATAGGAGAAAATGACAAAGAAACAGCGAGAATTATGGACGGAAGAAATTAGTCAGAAAAGTGAGGACGGGAGAATCAGCTAAATGGATTTACGAGGGAACATAACCATGATCAATGCAACCATTTGGTGAGGATTAGGACGACATGACCCATTCGTCCTTGGCGTGACCAACTGGTTTCAATCGGCCACTACGTGACCAACTGGCACAGTCCGCTTGTGCCAGGCCAGGCTGACAGCTACATGACACAGCGAACATTATCAGGGTGGCAAGCCGGTCAGCTATGTGCAGGCCGATTGGACCCACTCGGCTAGGCCGACTAGACCCACCTGGCTTTGCTAGATGTGAATTTTTTCAAATTTACATATTATTTTTCGAAATAATAAAAAATATATTATTTTAAAAAATAGCTTGTATTGTACTATATATGTATCTGTACCGTAAGACCGTGTGATGCTACCAAAATGTTTCGATGCATCGTGAGGTGAGATACTGATAAGCATTCTCAGTATATGTTTGCCAGAATAAAGGACCTCCACGAAACCAGCATAACGGATGGATCATATTTATCGGTTGATGGGCCAGGATCATATTTACCAAAATTGCTTCTAGACGGCTGTTTGCCTATTCCACATGGACGGCCATGGTAGATAATGTATTTGTTCGGTACCAGCCTTTGAATATTACCAAATAGAATGAGTTCAGTAGTATGTAAACTCTGTACATTTTTTTGGAAAGAAGCATATATTAATATCACGAAAGATACCAATTACACCCGGTCTCTGCAACAACGCAATGTTCTAAAAACATTACGGATGCACACAGCCCTATTATAAAAGAACTAAAAGAACAGAAAAATAAAAGATCCCGCTACGGTGATCAAGACATTGTAACTGCAACACCAAACACCACCAAGACAACACCCAGAGCCGTGCTCACAAAACAATGTCTTCAACAAGACATTGCCAGGCACAACCAATTAAGGCCAGACCTTGGATTTTCACCCTGGAGCAAGTCTATCTCTCTCAAAACAATGCCTTCAAGACCATTGCCAGGCACAACCAGTTAAGGCCAGACCTTGGATTTTCATCCTGAAAGATAAGACCCTGTACTCTTCCTGTACTGCCACCCCCGCTTTTCACTGTCGCTGCTACAAGTCAAGAGTCATCAAGCAAGGTCCTCATCACCACCAAGACTTAGCCCACCATCAGTAGCTTCATATCTCAGCCGACTAACATTCTCCACCACTGTGTCCTCCATGGAAATCGAAGACCGACATGTCCCATGTTGGCAACAGTCAGCGCAGCTTCGTGTCGCTCCTTTGAAACAGGAACACGCGACCGAATCCCACCCGATCCAGCAATCTGCGGGCAACTTGTGCGCAAAAGAGATCGCCGGCGGAGCCTTCCGGAACTCGTCACCGGCTAGAAAATGAGAGCCGACATCAAGCAGACCATCTTCCAGGTGCGAGAAGCCCTGAAGGATCGCCCCCTTTATTGGGCAGATCGGCAGGCCCCCACGCCGCCGCCCGCCGACCGACCCCCTCCGGCGGAAAAGGAGGCAAGTCTGCGACCGAACCACACGCACGCGTCATCCCACTGGAAACCAGCATTGTCGACCGTGAGCATCGTGTCGCCTCCCCACGCACCTCCAGGTGACCAAAGGCCGCACCGATGGCGGGTCTAGGCGGGATCCTAGGCCTACGGCCGCCGCCTCCACCTCAAGCGTGGATGCCCAAGGGAAGTCTCCAGTCGCCGTGACCGGGGCGCCGCCCCATGGCCTTGAGCAGAAGAACTCCACCCCCCGCTGACACCACACCCGAAGGAACGCCACCGCCGTCGCATGATCGGGGTCGCCGCCCCAGATCCCGCATGCAGAAGATCTTCGCCGCCGTCCCCAACCGCCACCGGAGATCTGCCGCCGCCCCCAGCACCTTCGGCCCTGGGGCCCGCCGCCACCGTGGCCCTTGCCGGCGGCAGCGGCGGAAGGGGAGGCTACCGGCTTGTAGTTTTTCGGCGGCTAGGGTTTCGCCCCGGTGCCGCCTTGTAAACTCTGTACATGGAAATACTTGAACTGAATGGAGGCAACTACAACTTGCATCTCCTACCAACTTGAACTGGATTAAGGCAACTACAACTACAACAGAGGACGAACTGAAAATACAACTGCATTTCCAAAGCTGACTGCGGTAAATGGAAGCACAAAAGTATGTTAGTTGGCACGTTTGCACATAGAACACATTCAAAGCATTCGTAAATCTTTCAGTAAAATACAGAGGACATGATGCTACATCCCAGGCTTTATACCTCATTATGACCTTAAGGCATGCATAAACAAGTAGGTCGCCACAACCAGCTCAGTATCAAATCTTCAGTGAAAATCACAGGACAGGATCCCAGCTTCAGGGCTGACTTAATTTGCTTGCTCTTGATCTCAATACTTTCTTGGATAGTAGCGACTAGCAACCTCGTTATTATGTGGCAGCTTGGCTCGTCAACTTCACTTAATTTGCTTGCTCGTCAACTTCGCGGCAAGAGATTGATCCCGTGGCAGCTGTGCCATAGTCGTTGATGATGAAGCTGAATGAAAACAGAGGATGCAGAGTCACAAGTGTCGTCGTTACCAACAAGTTCATAAGCAAGGTAAATCTAGAATTAAAGATTCTGCACATGGAGGATTCAAATTCCTCGAAATAGACATACACCCAGCTATATAAATATAGCAACCACGATTGAGACCGCAGCTGGTCCAGACAGCACATCGCCCAAACAAAACAACAAAGAAAGAGAAAAAAGACAAGAAAAAGAAAAAGAAGAGAAAAGAAAGCCGACAACAGTGGCTCGACGAAAACAGGGATGACCCGCAACCGCTGCGCCCTCCGAAGAATTCCCACCACGCTTCTAGCGCATCGACGAGTCACGTATCAAGCAGCACCTCCAAGAAGGAAGCGACGACAACGACGCTGCTGCCCAGACTGGTCCTAGGGTTTTCCCCGATACGCTATGGGAGGTGGGAGAGAGATACACCCGACGCGCTGCTGCCCAGACTGGTCCTAGGGTTTTCCCCGATACGCTATGGGAGGTGGGAGAGAGATACACCCGACGCCCTTCAGAAAGGATGGCGACACCCGCAGGCGACGTCACGTCGATGTCAAGACGACAAGGATTTCTCCTGACCCCTCAAAAAACCACGCTCCCAGACGCTTCAAAGCGCTCCACCAAACTCATCGCCCACCAGCAAACGCCCCCACGGTTTAGTCGTCACCCCCGTCATCTCACCGCGACCCACGATGTGTGGCTGGTACAACCGAGAAGAGGCGACCTCGACGGGGGTCGGCGGTACAGTAACACGCGATACAGTAGCCGCCCGGATGTAGCAACAGGGGCAAACTGGGGCCTCCCTGGCCTGGCCGAGCCCAAATGGGCACGTAAAACCCCGTCGTCACACTACAGCACGGGTGTCACTGACGCCACCAACCCTAGCCCTAGCCCCTACTCCTCCGTCCCCCAGTGGATCTGTTGCCACCACAGATCCCCGCAGCCAAGAGGTCGCGCCAGCACCACCGTGCTCACCCGGAACATCCGGACCACCGCCGGTCTAAGGAACGCCACCTGGGACAATGTAGGGTTCGCAGCATAGAAAATAAAAATTTTCCTACGATGTGAACTATGTACCAAGATCTATCTATTAGATACAAACAACGGGCGGATGTATATCTGTAGAGAACATACCCTTGAATACCGACAAAGCTTAACGAGTTCAACTCGTGGTTGATGTAGACGATCTCTTGCCGATCTCAAGATCGAGAGGAAGTCCTAGCGCCGCAAATCAGCAGCGCATCCGTGTTCGCACACACATTCGAGGCACCGAGCAACCTCCGCCTCCTCGCTCCAGCGATGCAGCGGAAGCACAACTCTTTCTTACCGAATAGCCATCGGGAACATGTATCTCGCTAGTCCGAGACCATGGGGGATAAATTCTAGAGGGGGAGAGAGATCCTTCACGAGGAGGTGTGAGAGACAAGTGAGGAGGGGGGCTCCTTTTATAGGAGGAGGGGGGGCACCCAAGGGGGTGGCCGCTGGCCATGGGGGCTGCCCCCTCCCCTCCTTCATTCATGTGGGTGGACACTCCACTCACAAAATGCCCTTTAAATTCCCTCCACTCAAAAGTCCACTCAAATTCCCATTAAATTTCCACCAAATTTAATGCAAACTCTCATTAAATAAAACTCTTTTATTTTATTCAGAATTTTGTCAATTACTTTAATGACAAACATTCACAAATAACCCCTTGCTAGAATTCCATTTCACATGCATAACCACTTTATGCAATTTCACCCGAAAACCTGTTCGGTATCTAGTGAAATAAATTCCTGCGCTTGTTCATTCTTTCGGCATGAAACTTTTGCTCCAATTGGATGTCGGTGTCTCTTAAGTGTGTCACCCTACGGTTCATGAATAATGCGGACATGATCGAGGCCCCTCTTGTATCAATAATCAGAAGCGGGATCTGGAGACCCATACTGACTCCCACACATTCAACGATGACTTTCTTGTGATCGTCGGAACCTTTTACGCTAGTATCTTAATCCCTTTGTTTCACGATATATTACATGTCCGAGATTCGATCATCGGTATCTCCATACCTAGTTTGATCTCGTTACCAACATGCACTCTTTTCTCGTTCCCGTGATATAACATTCTAGTGATCAAATTGAAGGGTTTCGCGGCATAGTAAATCAAAATTTTCTACGGATGCGAACAGAGGGAAATCCAAGATCTAATCTAGGAGATGCAAACAACGAGAGAGATTGGATTAGATCTTCATACCCTTGAAGATTCGCACAGCGGAACGTTCGTCGGAACGTGGGTGATGTAGTCGTACTCGCTTCTCCTCCTCGCGATCCGATCCGATCTAGCACCACAAGTGGCGGTGCCTCCGTGAGATGCACACGTGCGGCACCTCGACGTCTCCTCCTTCCTCGGACCAGCAAGTATGGTGGAGAGATGGATTGGATCTACAACACGACGGCGTGGTGTATATGGTGGAGAATTTCTGCAGCAGGGCTTCGCCTACAAGCAGTCGGGAGGGAGAGAGGAGGGTAGCAAGGCAGCTAGGGCTTGGAGGAAGGTGTGTGGGGAGGGGGCGCACCAGCCCTCTATTTATAGAGGGGTGGCGGCCAGCCCTAGCCCCTCCTCCAAGCCTATCTCTAGTTTAAACGATTTAAACTCTCCCTTCTAGAAATCTTATCTCTAGTTTAAACGATTTAAACTCTCCCTCTTCTAGAAATTCTATCCCGAGATTTAAACGAGTTAAATCTCTCTAGAATCGGCTGGGCCCTATGGAGCCTTGTGCCCCTGGCCCAAAGCGGCCAGGACACTCCCTCATAGGCCCATGCCCCCTCCCGGAAGGTGGGGCCACGTTGGTCCCCTTCCGGAAGGTTCTAGAAGCTTCCGGTACAATACCGATTAACCCGGAACAATTCCGAACTCCAAAAACTGCACTGCCTTATATGAATCTTATTCTCCGGACCATTCCGGAACCTCTCGTGATGTCCCGGATCCCATCCGAGACTCCGAACAAAAATTCATAAACCAATTATCCAATCTATCCTAGCGTCGAGACACGTTAAGTGTGTGACCCTGCGGGTTCGAGAATATGCAGACATGATCTTCTATCAATAATCAACAGCGGGGTCTGGGCACCCATATTGACTCCCACACATTCATCGATGATCATATCGGATGAACCACGATGTCAGGATTCAAACAATCCCATATATATATTCCCTTTGTCTCGCGATATTTTACTTGCCCGAGATTCGATCGTCGGTACCGTCATACCTAGTTCAATCTCGTTCACAGCAAGTACTTTACTCGTTCCGTAATCCGATATCACTTTGTGATCAACTCCTTAACCACATGCTTGCAAGCGGTGTTGATATCGATTACCGAGTGGGCCCGAAGTATATCTCTCCGACTTGGGAGGGACAAATCCCATCTCGATACATACAACCCAACAGATACTTTCCGATCACCTGAGAGACACCTTTATGATCACCCTCTCATAGGATGACGTTTGATGACCTCAAAGCTTTATTCCGATACCAGGGAGTTGTATTATCTCATGGTCTAAGGAATACAATATTTGACATAAGAAAAGCTTCGCAAAGACGAACACGATGACACGATCTAATTGCTTCGCTTAGTTTGGGTCTGTCCATCATATCATTCTCCCAATGATGTGATCTCATTATCAATTGACAACTCATGTCTATGGTTAGGAAACCTTAACCATCATTGATCAATGAGCTAGTCCATAGAGGCATACTAGGGACACGGTGTTGTTCACAAACCACACAAGTATTAAAGTTTCCACTTAATACAATTCTAGCATGGAATATAAACATTATCATGAACAAGAATTATAATAATAACAGCTTTATTATTGCCTCTAGGGCATAATTCTAGCAGTCTCCCACTTGCACTAGAGTCAATAATCTAGTTTACATCTGGCAACAATCTCACACCCATGGCACTGAGGTGTTGATCATGTTTTACACGTGGAAGAGGTTTAGTCAATGGATCTGCGACATTCAGATCCGTATGTACTTTGCTAATCTTCAGATCTCCATCTGCTATATAATCTCGAATTATATGAAACTTGCGGTTGATATGCTTGGTCTTTGGATGATATCTTGGTTCCTTAGCGAGTGCTATGGCGCCAGTGTTGTCACACAATATCTCCAGTGGGTCCAATGCACTTGGAACCACGCCAAGCTCAGTGATGAAGTTTCTGATCCAAACTCCTTCACTTGACGCTTCTGCAGCAGCCATGTATTCCGCTTCCACTGTAGATCCCGCAATCACGCTTTGCTTGCAGCTTCTCCAGCTCATAGCTCCTCCATTCAAAATATAAACGTATCCTGTCTGAGATTTAGAATCATCCTTGTCGGTGTCAAAACTAGCGTCGACGTAACCTTTTACGACGAGCTGTTCATCACCCCCATAGACTAAGAACATTTCTTTAGTCCTATTTAGGTACTTTAGGATGTTCTTCACGGCTGTCCAGTGTTCCACTCCTGGATCACTTTGGTATCTGCTCGTCAAACTAAGAGCATTGGACACATCCGGTCTAGTACACAACATGGCATACATGATGGAACCTATGGCCGAGGCATAAGGCACTTTGCTCATAGCTTCCCTATCATTTACCGTAGCTGGACACTGAGCCTTTCTCAATATCTTACCTGACAACATAGGCACTGAACCTTTCTTTGCCTTATCCATTCTGAACCTTTTCAGAACTTTGTCTAGGTATGTACTCTGGCTTAAAGCTATCAGGCGTCTTTGTCTATCTCTATAGATTTTGATGCCTAATATATAAGCAGCTTCACCTAGGTCTTTCATTGAAAAACACTTGTTCAAACAACTCTTCACATCGTTAAGCATGTTAATGTCATTTCCAATAATCAATATGTCATCCACATATAGTACCAGAAACGTCACCGAGCTCCCACTCACTTTCTTGTAGATACAAGCTTCGTAGAAATTTGGAACAAATCCAAAGCTCTTGATCACTTGATCAAAACGAAGGTTCCAACTCCGAGATGCTTGCTTCAGTCCATAAATGGAACGCTCAAGCATGCATACTTTATCAGCATCCTTAGGATCGACAAAACCTTCGGGTTGCATCATATACAACTCTTCATCAATGTTGCCATTGAGGAACGCAGTCTTGACATCCATCTGCCATATTTCATAATCATGAAACGCAGCAATTGCTAATAAAATCCGAATGGACTTAAACATCGCTACGGGAGAGAAAGTCTCATCGTAGTCAACACCTTGAACTTGTCGAAAACCTTTCGCAACAAGCCGTGCTTTATAGACGGTAACATTACCATCCGCGTCCGTTTTTTTCTTGAAGATCCATTTGCACTCAACGGCCTTTCGGTCGCTAGGAGGGTCCACCAAAGTCCATACTTGGTTTTCGCTCATGGATCCCAATTCGGATTTCATGGCTTCTAGCCATTTCTCAGAGTCTGGGCTCATCATCGCTTCCTCATAGTTCGTAGGTTCACTGTCATCTACTAACAAGACAGTTAAGACAGGGTTGCCGTACCACTCAGGAGGGGCACGCGACCTTGTCGACCTGCGACGTTCAGTAGTAGCATCGTCCGAAGCGTCATGATCCTTATCATTAGCTTCCTCTATTATTGGTGCAGGCGGCACTGGAACAATCTCAGGTGCTGCGCTACTCTCCAATTCAAGAGAAGGTTCAATAACCTCGTCTAGCTCTACTTTTCTCCCACTCACTTCTTTCGAGAGAAACTCCTTCTCAAGAAAGGAACCGTTCTTTGCGACAAACACCTTGCCTTCGGTTCTGTGATAGAAGGTATACCCAATAGTTTCCTTAGGGTATCCTATGAAGACGCATTTCTCCGCTTTGGGTTCGAGCTTGTCCGGCATCAACTTTTTGACGTAGGCTTCGCATCCCCAAACTTTAAGAAACGACAACTTAGGTTTAGCACCAAACCACAGTTCATACGGTGTCGTCTCAACGGATTTAGATGGTGCCCTATTTAAAGTGAATGCAGCGGTTTCTAGTGCATAACCCCAAAATGATAACGGCAAATCAGTAAGAGACATCATTGATCGGACCATATCTAATAGGGTTCGGTTCCGGCATTCAGACACACCATTGCGCTGTGGTGTTCCGGGTGGCGTGAGTTGTGAAACGATTCCACTTGCTTTAAGATGCGTGAGAAAATCATAACTAAAATATTCACCTCCACGATCGGATCGTAGAAATTTAATCTTTCTGTTACGATGGTTCTCCACTTCATTCTGAAATTCTTTGAACTTTTCAAACGTTTCAGATTTATGTTTCATTAAATAGATATACCCATATCTACTTCAGTCATCGGTAAAAGTGAGAAAATAGCGATATCCACCGCGCGTCGAAACACTCATCGGTCCGCATACATCGGTATGTATGATTTCCAACAAGTCCGTTGCTCGCTCCATCATACTGGAGAACGGGGTTTTGATCATCTTGCCCATGAGGCATGGTTCGCCTGTGTCAAATGATTCAAAATCAAGAGACTCCAAAAGTCCATCGGAATGGAGTTTCTTCATGCGCTTTACACCAATATGACCTAGACGACAGTGCCACAAATAAGTAGTATTATCACTATCTACTTTGCATCTCTTAGCCTCAATGTTATGGATGTGTGTTTCATCCCTTTCGAGATTTAGAAGAAATAAACCATTCACTAAAGGTGCATGACCATAAAAGATATTACTCATATAAATAGAACAACCATTATTCTCCGATTTAAATGAATAACCGTCTTGCAATAAACACGATCCGGAAATAATGTTCATGCTCAACGCAGGCACATAATAACATTTATTAAGGTTTAAAACTAATCCCGAAGGTAAAACTAAGGAGAGCGTGCCGACGGCCATCACATCAACTCTTGATCCGTTGCCAACGCGCATCGTCACCTCATCCCTCGCAAGCCGCCGTCTATTCCGTAGCTCCTGTTTCGAGTTACAAATATTAGCAACTGAACCGGTATCAAATACCCAGGCACTACAACGAGGTCTAGTAAGGAAAACATCAATAACATGTATATCAAATATACCTTTGATGGTGCCAGCCTTCTTGTCTGCTAAGTACTTCGGATAGTTGCGCTTCCAGTGACCCTTGTCCTTGCAATAGAAGCACTCAGTGTCCGGCTTGAGACCAGACCTGAGCTTCTTCTCTGCAGGGGCATTGCGCTTGCCGCCGCCCTTCTTGAAGGGCTTCTTAGCTCCCTCACCTTTCTTAAAGGAGGGCTTGTTGACCATCAACACATGATTATCCTTCTTGATGTCCACTTCCGCAGCCTTCAGCTTAGCGAAGAGCTCGGTGATCGTATCAGTGGAACCAATCTGATTATGAGTCACTACAAAACTTTTGTAGCTGGGAGGGAGTGATTGCAGAACCCTGTCAATCTTGAGCTCCTCTGGAATCGTGCATTCCAGTTGCTCAAGGCGTTGAGTGTAGCCCGTCATCTTTATGGCGTGCTCACTAACGGAACTCCCTTCCTCCATCTTGCAGTTAAAGAACTTCTCGAAGATCTCATATCTCTCAGAACGGGCCTGAGTCTGAAATATGGTTTTCAGCTCCTCGAGAATCTCGAAGGGCCCAGAATAGTCTTCAAAACGATTTTGAAGTTCCGGTTCCATAGCAAACAACATGGTGCTCTTAATCACACCATAATCATCCTTGCGCGACTGATAGACGACTTTCTCATCAGCCGTCGCAGTTGCGGCAGGGGGGTCACCTAACGCTTTCCCAAGGACATAGTCCTTTTGTCCGCCAGACAGAATGATTCTTAGATTGCGGAACCAATTGGTGAAGTTAGACCCATTGTTTCTAAGCTTTTCCTTCTCAGCAAAAACGTTGAAGTTGAAGTTGGACTTGGCCATGTGATCTACAGTATTGGCAAGTACAATTTAGACTATGTTCATGATAATTAGTTCAACTTAATCAAATTACTAGATGAACTCCCACTAAATTCAACATCCCTCAAGTTGTTTAGTGAACACGATCCAAATTCACCACACCTAATCCGATCATCACGAGAAGAGATGTGGTTTCAATGGTGGACAACAAAGTGTCGATCATATCATTCATACGACTCATGCTTAACCTTTCGGTTCTTGTGTTCTGAGGCCATGTCTGTACATGCTAAGCTCGTCAAGCTAGACCCAAGTATTTCTGCGTGTGCAAAACTGGCTTGCACCCGTTGTATGTGAGCGTAGAGTCTATAGCACCCGATCATCACGTGATGCTTGGACACGACGAACTTTCGCAACGGTGCATACTTGGGGAGAACACAGTTTTATCTTGACCTTTAAGTGAGGAATCATCTTATAATGCTACCGTCGCGATCTAAGCATAATAAGATACATAAAGGGATAAACATCACATGCATATAACTTTATGTGACATGGTATAGCCAATCCTCGCGCAATGATCTCCATCTTGTGCGTTCCGGCATGATCTCCATCACTCCACCATGATTGCCTCCACCACGAATAGCAACTACAACTATTGCTAACTACTTAGCGATAAAGTGAAGCTATTACATGGCGTATAAGAAGTTGACTCGCAGGTCATACACAATTATAAAGACAACCATATGGCTCCTGCCGGTTGTGTACTCATCGACATGCAAGTCGTGAAACATTACAAAACATGATCATCGCATACAATATACACATCACATCTTGGGCCATACCATATCACAGAAAACACTCCCTGCCAAAACAAGTTAGACACCTCTACTTTGTTGTTGCATGTTTTACGTGGCTTATGGGAGTAGATGCTAAGAACGATTCTTACCTACGGAAAGCCACAACGGTGATATTATGGTTGCCAAACTCCGGTGTTAATCCCATGACAACTATAGTGAGAGAAACTGACATCCACCAGCCGCATGTGTGGAACAAGCCACACGTCAAGTGCGGAGCCGGTCTCGCGAACGACGTCGCATAAGGTTGGCCTGGACCGCTTCAATCTCACTATCCCGCGTCATAAGAAGAACACAAACAAGAGGCTTGCAACAGAAAACATCAACGCCCGCAACAACCATGTTGCGTTCTACTCGTGAATCACATCTACGCATAGATCTAGCTCTGATACCACTGAAGGGTTTCGCGGCATAGTAAATCAAAATTTTCTACGGATGCGAACAGAGGGAAAGCCAAGATCTAATCTAGGAGATGCAAACAACGAGAGAGATTGGATTAGATCTTCATACCCTTGAAGATTCGCACAGCGGAACGTTCATCGGAACGTGGGTGATGTAGTCGTACTCGCTTCTCCTCCTCGCGATCCGATCCGATCTAGCACCACAAGTGGCGGTGCCTCCGTGAGATGCACACGTGCGGCACCTCGACGTCTCCTCCTTGCTCGGACCAGCAAGTATGGTGGAGAGATGGATTGGATCTACAACATGACGGCGTGGTGTATATGGTGGAGAATTTCTGCAGCAGGGCTTCGCCTACAAGCAGTCGGGAGGGAGAGAGGAGGGTAGCAAGGCAGCTAGGGCTTGGAGGAAGGTGTGTGGGGAGGGGGCGCACCAGCCCTCTATTTATAGAGGGGTGGCGGCCAGCCCTAGCCCCTCCTCCAAGCCTATCTCTAGTTTAAACGATTTAAACTCTCCCTTCTAGAAATCTTATCTCTAGTTTAAATGATTTAAACTCTCCCTCTTCTAGAAATTCTATCCCGAGATTTAAACGAGTTAAATCTCTCTAGAATCGGCTGGGCCCTATGGAGCCTTGTGCCCCTGGCCCAAAGTGGCCAGGACACTCCCTCATAGGCCCATGCCCCCTCCCGGAAGGTGGGGCCACGTTGGTCCCCTTCCGGAAGGTTCTAGAAGCTTCCGGTACAATACCGATTAACCCGGAACA
Source organism: Avena sativa (assembly GCA_916181665.1). Lineage (NCBI taxonomy): Eukaryota > Viridiplantae > Streptophyta > Magnoliopsida > Poales > Poaceae > Avena > Avena sativa. The sequence continues at coordinate 7,790,212 of OV702300.1, forward strand.
ATTCCGAACTCCAAAAACTGCACTGTCTTATATGAATCTTATTCTCCGGACCATTCCGGAACCTCTCGTGATGTCCCGGATCCCATCCGAGACTCCGAACAAAAATTCATAAACCAATTATCCAATCTATCCTAGCGTCGAGACACGTTAAGTGTGTGACCCTGCGGGTTCGAGAATATGCAGACATGATCTTCTATCAATAATCAACAGCGGGGTCTGGGCACCCATATTGACTCCCACACATTCATCGATGATCATATCGGATGAACCACGATGTCAGGATTCAAACAATCCCATATATATATTCCCTTTGTCTCGCGATATTTTACTTGCCCGAGATTCGATCGTCGGTACCGTCATACCTAGTTCAATCTCGTTCACAGCAAGTACATTACTCGTTTCGTAATCCGATATCACTTTGTGATCAACTCCTTAACCACATGCTTGCAAGAGGTGTTGATATCGATTACCGAGTGGGCCCGAAGTATATCTCTCCGACTTGGGAGGGACAAATCCCATCTCGATACATACAACCCAACAGATACTTTCCGATCACCTGAGAGACACCTTTATGATCACCCTCTCATAGGATGACGTTTGATGACCTCAAAGCTTTCTTCCGATACCAGGGAGTTGTATTATCTCATGGTCTAAGGAATACAATATTTGACACAAGAAAAGCTTCGCAAAGACGAACACGATGACACGATCTAATTGCTTCGCTTAGTTTGGGTCTGTCCATCATATCATTCTCCCAATGATGTGATCTCATTATCAATTGACAACTCATGTCTATGGTTAGGAAACCTTAACCATCATTGATCAATGAGCTAGTCCATAGAGGCATACTAGGGACACGGTGTTGTTCACAAACCACACAAGTATTAAAGTTTCCGCTTAATACAATTCTAGCATGGAAAATAAACATTATCATGAACAAGAATTATAACAATAACAGCTTTATTATTGCCTCTAGGGCATAATTCCAACACAAATCACTTGCTTGCAAGCTAATCAATGTGATATCACCGAGAGGGCCCAGAGTATATCTATCCATCATCGGGATGAACATATTCCACTCTTGATCCATGAGCCTCAACATAACACTTTATTAGTTCTGAATCCATCTTTATAATCACCCTGTTACGGTGTGACGTTTTATGTTATCAAGAAACTCTTCCGGTGTTAGTGATTGACATGATCTCATGGTCTAAGGATTAGGATCACTTCGTAAGTTGTTATAGAAATATAAACTCAATGACTTTGATCGTAATGCTATACTTCGGATGAATGTTCATCACACCATTACACTAATGTTGTGATCCCGTTATTAACAACATCCAATGTCCATGATCAGGAAACCTTGATCATCTTGTTAATCAACGAGCTAGTTTATGAGAGAGGCATAACTAGGAACTTTCTGTTTGTTTATTAAACACACATGTATTAACGTTTCCGTATTAATACAATTATAGCATGCAAAATAAACATCTATCATATACTTGGAATACACATAATAACACTTTATTATTGCCTCTCAGGGCATATTCCCTTCAGACAACACCCCGAGCAACCACTTTGACGAGCCAGGACACAGACACCGGGGCTGGTACACGTCAGCAGAGATGAGCAGAAGGCGGACTCCGACAACAGGCACAGCACCTCCGTGCCGCTGACGAGTCGCGCCCTGCAGAACCCGCCAGGGTTTGCCCGACAGCAACCAGCGCTGGGCACATGGCCCAACACTGGCCCCCAACCCTATAGCTAGGAAAGGGTGGACGCCGGCCACAACCTGTCAGGCCTAGATCGGGCCCGCCCTGGCCCAGATCTAGCCCCAAGGCGCCGCTGCCTCCAACCCTTCTGCCGTCCTCCGCTACACCCGGTCCCCGTACCAGGACCCCCGGTCGTCCCCGTACCTCGCCATCTCCACGGGAACCGCCGTCGCCCAACCACCCCTACTGCCAACCGCCGCCGCCGCCCAAGAGCCAGGGGCTCGGTGAAGGGAATATGCCCTGAGAGGCAATAATAAAATGTTTATTATGTGTATTCCAAGTATATGATAGATGTTTATTTTGCATGCTATAATTGTATTAATAAGGAAACGTTAATACATGTGTGTTTAATAAACAAACAGAAAGTTCCTAGTTATGCCTCTCTCATAAACTAGTTCGTTGATTAACAAGATGATCAAGGTTTCCTGATCATAGACATTGGATGTTGTTAATAACGAGATCACAACATTAGTGTAATGGTGTGATGAACATTCATCCGAAGTATAGCATTACGATCAAAGTCATTGAGTTTATATTTCTATAAACAAACTACGAAGTAATCCTAATCCTTAGACCATGAGATCATGCCAATCACTAACACCGGAAGAGTTTCTTGTTGACATCAAACGTCACTTCGTAACTAGGTGATTATAAAGATGGCTTCAGAACTACTAAAGTGTTATGTTGAGAATCATGGATCAAGAGTGGAATTTGTTCATCCCGATGACGGATAGATATGCTCTGGGCCCTCTCGGTGATATCACATTGGTTAGCTTGCAAGCAAGTGATTTGATCACTAGAATGTTATATCACGGGAACGAGAAAAGAGTGCATGTCAGTAACGAGATCAAACTAGGTATGGAGATACCGATGATCGAATCTCGGACATGTAATATATCGTGAAACAAAGGGATTAAGATACAAGCGTAAAAGGTTCCGACGATCACAGGAAAAGTCATCGTTGAATGTGTGGGAGTCAGTATGGATCTCCAGGTCCCGCTACTGATTATTGATCAGAGAAGGGTGTCGATCATGTCCGCATTATTCGCGAACCGTAGGGTGACACACTTAAGGGACACTGGCATCCGGTTGGAGCAAATGTTTCATGCCGAAAGAATAAACAAGCGCAGGAATTTATTTCACTAGATACCGAAACGGGTTTTCGGGTGAAATTGCATAAAGTGGTTATGCATGTGAAATGGAATTCTAGCAAGGGGTTATTTGTGAATGTTTGTCATTAAAGTAATTGACAAAATTCTGAATAAAATAAAAGAGTTTTATTTAATGAGAGTTTGCATTAAATTTGGTAGAAATTTAATGGGAATTTGAGTGGACTTTTGAGTGGAGGGAATTTAAAGGAATTTTGTGAGTGGAGTGTCCACCCACATGAAGAGGGGAGGGCAAGGGGGCAGCCCCCATGCGCCAGCCACCCCCTTGGGGTTCCCCCCTCCTCCTATAAAAGGAGCCCCCCCTCCTCACTTGTCTCTCACACCTCCTCGTGAAGGATCTCTCTCCCCCTCTAGAATTTTTCCCCCATGGTCTCGGACTAGCGAGATACATGTTCCCGGTGGCTATTCGGCAAGAAAGGGTTGTGCTTCCGCTGCATTGCTGGAGCGAGGAGGCAGAGGTTTCCCGGTGTCTTGTACGTGTGTGCGAGCACGGATGCGCTGCTGCTTTGCGGCGTTAGGACTTCCTCTCGATCTTGATATCGGCAAGGGATCGTCTACATCAACCACGAGTTGAACTCGCTAAGCTTTGTCGGTCTTCAAAGGTATGTTCTCTACAGATATACATCCGCCGGTTGTTTGTATCTAGTAGATAGATCTTGGTACATAGTTCCCATCGTAGGAAAATTTTTGTTTCCTATGCTGTGAACCCTACAGTGGTATCAGAGCCGGATCTATGCGTAGATACTTTACACGGGTAGGACACATATGAGTATGTTGGCGATGATGATCATGTTGTTGCTCATTTGTTGTAATTTTGGATATTGGTGGCATAGTGGGATGAAGCGGCCCGGACAAACTTTACATGTCCTCGCACATGAGACCTGTTCCACGCTTGACATGCAACTAGTTTGCATAAGTGGCTAGCGGGTGTCTATCTCTCCTACTATAGTCAACATCTATTTTGCAAGAGAGTTGTCAACAATTTGGTTATCCTCGTTGTGGTTCATGTTCGTAGGTAAGAACGGTTCTATATCGAAAGCCCTAAGCCACGTAAATCTTGCAATGGATAAATTAGAGGCGTCTAGTTTAGATTGTTGCTGGGCTAGTGTTATGATATGGTGATGTTGTAAGTAGAAGTATGAGATGATACTCTTACACCATACATAACGTGTAATCTCCATATACCTTGGACTTACATATATAGGTATGATAGTGATCATACCACGGTGCACATGATAGAGATCATATGCGGGAACCATATTATTTCACTAATAAACATATGATGTTTGATTGCATCTTATATGGCTTGTTTAGCGCTTTGTTAGCATAATAAGATGATCCCTCATTTAAATATCAAGATAAGAATGTGTTCTTCCTTTAGTATGCACCGATTATGTTTTCGTCGCTCCAAGACATCACGTGATGATCGGGTGTTCTTGGATCCACGACCATATTTCGGGTGTAAAACAGTTACACACGCGAATACTAAGGTTCTAACTTGGCGAGCCTAGCATGTACAGACATGGCCTTGGAACACGGACCGAAAGGTTAAGCATGAGTCATATAGTCGATATGATGCCCATTTGATGCTCGCCTTTGAAGCTACACCGACTCACATGATGATCGGACTTGGTGTAGTGGATTTGGTTCATGTAATCACCAAAAAGGCACGAGGTGTAGGGTTTCGTAGCATGGAAAACAAAATTTTCTATCGCATACAAACAAACAAGCCAAGATCTATCTACTAGATTGTAGCAACGAGTCGATGGAATAACTCACCCTCGAAGATTCCAAAGCGTTTAACGAGAGCAGATTCTCGTGGGTGATGTAGTCGTACTCTCCCGATCTCAAGACCGCGTAGACGATCCTTCCGACGCTGCGTTCGGCAGCGCTCCCGCAGTCGGTCACACGTTCGGTACTCGACGAAGACCTTCCTCTCCCTTGTTCCAGCAGGCAGCGGAGGTTGTAGCACTCTCCTCGCGATTCCGGCAGCACAACGGCGTGGTACCGGAAGTAGAGGCGAGATCCCGCAGGGCTTCGCCTTAAGCCGGTGCGAGTATGGTGGAGTATGAGAGAGCTTTAGTAGTCTAGGATTTAGACACACCAATTAGAAGGCTCTAAACCGAAGGCTAGGGCAATTAGAAGCTCTAAACCAAAACGGCTCTAAACCGGAGGCTGTGGCTAGGGTTTAGATTTAGAGGATAGGAACTTGTGTGTCTAGAGGAGGGAGCCCTGCCCCTCCTTATATAGGTGGAGGGGCTGGCCGCGCCAAGGGGAGGGAGTGGAGTCCCTCCCCAACTCGGCTTGGGTGGTGGCCGCCGGTTGGAGGAGGTCTCCCTCCCCAACTCGGTTTCCCACTCCTCCTCTTTTCCACTTTCCAATTTTAGCCGTTTGACTTTTCAAACTTGCTATTTGACTTTTCAATTTAGGATTCAATTTAATCCTTTATTTGGAACAGCGAGAACACTTAGTACATGATGCAATCATTCCAATATGCAATGAAACATTCATGTACCCCTTCCCCTCCGGAGTGCCGGACATTCCGGAACCTTCTAGAACATTCCCGATGAAAACACCGGAATCATTCCCGAACTCCGAAACGGGACTTTCCTTATATGAATCTTATTCTCTGGACCATTCCGGATCACCTCGTGATATCCCGGATCCCATCCGAGACTCCGAACAACATTCGGTCTCTTTCTCATAATACCATAACTACTCAAACAACGTCGAATCCTTAAGTGTGTCTCCCTACGGTTCGTGAATTATGCGGACATGATCGAGACACTTCTCCGAACAATAACCAATAGAGGAATCTGGAAATTCATATGGCTCCCACATATTTCTACGATTACTTTGCGATCGAATGAACCACTTACATACGATACCAATTTCCCTTTGTCTCACGATAGTTTACTTATCCAAGGTTATGATCGTCGGTATCTCTGCATACCTAGTTCAACCTTGTTACTGATAAGTACTCTTTTCTCGTTCCCGTGATATGTGATCCCTTGTGAGCCAGTCACATGCTTGCAAGCTAATTGTATGACATTCCACCGAGAGGGCCCAGAGTATATCTATCCGTCATATGGATGGACAAATCCCACTCTTGATCCATGTGTCTTAACCAATACTTTCCGAACACTCAATGCCACCTTTATAGCCACCCAGTTACGGTGTGGTGTTTGATGTCATCAAAGCATCCATCCGGTAAAGGTGATATGCATAATCTCATGGTCGAAGGAATTAGGTTACTATGTATCAGAAAGCATATAGCAATTGAACTATTGAAATGACTTGATCTTTATGCTACGCTTATCTATAGGAGTATGTCCACCATATCATTCTCCTAATGATATGATCTTGTTGTTGATAACATCTCAATGTTCATGATGAGGAAACCATAATCATTCATCAACCAACAAGCTAGTGATGTATAGAGGCTTTACTAGGGACTTCAAATTAAGTTTACCAATCACACAAGTATTAATGTTTCCATGTTAATACTATTATAGCATGAATGTAAACATTTATCATAAACACAAAGATATAATAATAACCACATTTATTATTGCCTCTAGGGCATATCTCCAACAGTCTCCCACTTGCACTAGAGTCATCTAATCTAGATTACATGGTAATATACCGAGCACCCATGGCAGTTTGGTGCTGGTCATGTTTTGCCCTCGGGAGAGGTTTAGTCAACGGATCCGCCACATTTAGATCTGTGTGTACTTTGCAAATCTTTATATCCCCATCTTGGATATGTTCTCGAATAGCGTGAAAACGTAGCTTGATGTGCTTCAGCTTCTTGTGTGACCTTGGTTCTTGCGCATTGGCTATGGCGCCCATGTTATCACAGTAGATAGACATTGGGTCCAGCGCACTAGGAACCACACCCAGCTCTGTAATGAACTCTTTCATCCATATCGCTTCTTCTGAAGCCTCCGAAGCAGCCATGTATTCCGATTCAGTTGAAGATCTCGCCACAACGCTTTGCTTTGCACTCCTCCAGCTAACTGCTGCACCATTCAAAATAAATACGTATCCAGATTGTGATTTAGAATCATACGGATCGGTGTTCCAACTAGCATCGGTGTAACCATTAACAACGAGTTGTTCATCACCTCCATAAGAAAGAACCATATCCTTAGTTCTTCTCAAGTACTTAAGGATGTTTTTGACCGCTGTCCAATGATCCAATCCTGGATCACTTTGATATCTGCTAGTTAGACTAACAGCATATGCAATGTCTGGTCTAGTACATAGCATGGCATACATTAGAGATCCTATGGCTGAGGCATAGGGAGTCTTACTCATCCTTTCTCTATCTTCTGCCGATGTCGGCCTCTGAGTTTTACTCAAGACTGTATTGGGCAACATGGGCAAGAACCCTTTCTTGCTATCTTCCATTCCAAACCTCTTTAGAACTTTGTCCAAATATGTACTTTGTGACAATGATATTTGGCGTTTTGATCTATCTCTATAAATCTTTATGCCTAATATGTAAGCTGCTTCGCCAAGATCCTTCATTGAAAAACTATTATTCAAATATTCCTTGACACTATTAAGAAGGTCTACATCATTCCCAATCAACAATATGTCATCCACATATAGTATTAAGAATGCTACAGAGCTCCCACTCACTTTCTTGTAAATACAAGCTTCTCCATAAGTTTGTATAAAACTAAAACTTTTGATTACTTTATCAAAACGTTGATTCCAACTTCGGGATGCTTGCTTCAATCCATAAATGGACCGTTGAAGTTTGCATACCTTGTTAGCATCTTTAGGATCGACAAAACCTTTGGGTTGCATCATATACAACTCTTCATCAATGTCTCCATTGAGGAATGATGTTTTGACATCCATCTGCCATATCTCATAATCATAATATGCAGCGATTGCTAACATAATCCTCACAGACTTTAGCTTCGCTACTGGTGAGAAAGTCTCATCGTAGTCAACTCCTTGAATTTGTCGAAACCCTTTTGCGACAAGTCGAGCTTTATAGACAGTAACATTACCATCAGCATCTGTTTTCTTCTTGAAAATCCATTTATTCTCGACAGCCTTTCGGCCATCCGGTAAGTCCACCAAAGTCCATACTTGGTTTTCATACATGGATCCAATCTCGGATTTCATGGCTTCTTGCCATTTATTGGAATCTGGGCTCACCATCGCTTCCTTATATGTCTCAGGGTCATCGGTGTTATCCACCAACATGACACTCATGACGGGATCATACCAATCTGGAGTGGTACGAGTTCTCGTTGACCTGCGAGGCTCTGTAGCAACTTCAACCGAAGTTTCATGATCATCATCATTAGCTTCCTCTCTAATTGGTGCAGGCACCACAGGAACTTCTTCCGGTGCTGTGCTACTCGCAATTTCGAGAGAAGGTTCGATAACCTCGTCGAGTTATACTTTTCTTCCAGTCACTTCTTTCGAGAGAAATTCCTTCTCTAGAAAGGATCCATTCTTGGCAACAAAGATTTTGCCTTCGGATCTATGATAGAAGGTATACCCAATAGTTTCCTTCGGGTATCCTATGAAGACGCATTTTTCCGCTTTGGGTTCAAGCTTGTCCGGCTGTAACTTCTTTACATAGGCTTCGCAACCCCAAACTTTAAGGAACGACAATTTAGGTTTCTTCCCAAACCATAATTCATACGGTGTCGTTTCAACGGATTTAGATGGTGCCCTATTTAAAGTGAATGCGGCTGTTTCTAATGCATAACCCCAAAATGATAGCGGTAAATCTGTAAGTGACATCATAGAACGAACCATATCTAAGAGAGTTTGATTACGACGTTCGGACACACCATTACGCTGTGGTGTTCCCGGCGGTGTCAATTGTGAAAGTATCCCGCATTTCTTCAAATGCTCGCCAAACTCGTAACTTAGATATTCACCTCCACGATCAGAACGTAGAAATTTAATCTTCTTGTTACGTTGATTCTCTACCTCACTTTGAAATTCCTTAAACTTCTCGAAAGTTTCGGACTTATGTTTCATGAAATAGATATACCCATATCTACTCAAGTCATCCGTGAAGGTAAGAACATAACGATAACCATCGCGCGATGCCACACTCATTGGACCACACACATCGGTATGTATGATTTCCAATAAGTCTGTAGCTCGCTCCATCATACCAGAAAATGGAGTCTTAGTCATTTTACCCATCAGACATGCTTCGCATCTATCAAGTGATTCAAGAAGTCCATCGGAATGGAGTTTCTTCATACGCTTCACTCCAATGTGACCAAGACGACAGTGCCACATATAGGTCGAGTTATCGCTCGATTTCAAACGTTTAGCCTCAATGTTGTTGATATGTGTATTTCCACTATTGAGATTCAACAAGAATAGACCATCTATCAAAGGTGCATGTGCATAAAACATATTACTCATATAAATCGAACAACCATTATTCTCGGATTTAAACAAGTAACCGTCTCGCAATAAACAAGATCCCGATATAATGTTCACGCTCAACGCAGGCACCAAATAACAATTATTTAAGTATAAAACTAATCCCGATGGTAGATGAAGGGGTAGCGTGCCGACCGCGATTACATCAACCTTTGATCCGTTTCCCACGCGCATCGTCACCTCGTTCTTCGCTAGTTTCCGTTTATTCTGCAGCACCTGTTTCGAGTTACAAATATGAGCAACCGAACCAGTATCAAATACCCAGGCACTACTACAAGTACTAGTGAGATACACATCAATAACATGTATATCAGATATACCTTTTTTCTTGATGTTGCCGTTCTTGAAATCCGCCAAGTACTTTGGGCAATTCCGCTTCCAGTGACCAACTCCCTTGCAGTAAAAGCACTCAGTATCAGGCTTGGGTCCAGCCTTGGTCTTCTTCGTCGACGCAGTAACTTTCTTACCACCCTTCTTGAAGTGTCCCTTTTGCTTAGACTTGCCTTTCTTGAATTTGGTGGTCTTATTGACCAACAACACTTGGTGCTCTTTCTTGATCTCCACTTCTGCAGACTTTAACATAGCAAACAGTTCTGGCAACTGCTTGTTCATGTTCTGCATGTTGTAGTTCATCACAAAGTTCTTGTAACTTGGTGGTAGTGATTGGAGGACACGGTAAATCCCCAAAGCATTAGGAATCACTATACCCAAGCTCTGAAGTTTGCTTGCGTGCCCAGACATCTTGAGCACATGCTCACTGACGGAGCTGCCCTCTTCCATCTTGCAGTTAAAGAACTTTTCAGAAGCCTCATAACTCTCAATTGCCGTGTGAGTCTCAAAGATCAATTTGAGTTCACGGACAATATCATGTGGGTCTGAATTCTCAAACCTTTTCTGAAGCTCTGATTCTAAGCCATACAAGATAGCCACTGAACTGTGGAGTACTGAGTCTTTCGAGTGAGGTAAACGTTCTTTACTTCATCGGTAGCATCAGCTGCAGGCGGGTCACCCAGCGGTGCATCCAGCACATAGGTCAAATTACCAGCTATGAGGACAATCCTCAAATTGCGGAACCAATCCGCGAAGTTGCTTCCATTGTTTTTCAACTTTTCTTTCTCTAGGAACGCATTAAAATTGATGGTAGGGGCTGCCATTGATCTACAACATATTTGCAATAGTTTAGACTAAGTTTATGACAAATTGAGTTCAAATAAAATTAACCTAGGTGAACTCCCACTCAAAACAATATCCCTCACATTGTTTTAGTGATCACACGAACCAAATCCATTACATCAACACCGATCATCACGAGTGTTGATATAGTTTCAATGGCGAACAATCGACATGTTCATCATATCTACTATATGATTCATGCTTTACCTTTCGGTGATCCGTGTTCCGAGACCATGTCTGTACATGCTAGGCTCGTCAAGATCAAACCTTAGTTTCCGCATGAGCAAATCTGGCTTGCTCACGTTGTATGCACTTGCAGAATCTATCACACCCGATCATCACGTGGTGCTTCGAAACAACAAGCTTTAGCAACGGTGCTAACTAAGGGTGAACACTTTATGACTTGAAATTCATGTGCATGAGGGATCATCTTATAATGCTACCGTCATCTACTAAGCAATACAAGATGCATAAAGGATTAACATCACATGCAATTCATAATATGTGATATGATATGGCCTTTCTTCTTTGTGCTTCCGATCTCCATCTTCAAGCACGAACATGATTTCCATCATCACCGGCATTGCATCAAGGTCCATGATGCTCCTCCATGGTTGTCGTCCACCAGCTTCAACTATTACAACTACCTTGAATAGACACGCGGGTCTTAACAGAAATTAAAGACAACCATATGGCTCCTGCTGGTTGCCAACTTACAATAAGGATCATTGCATACATCAAATATAATCACAATCATGGCCATATCACATCACTGCACACCCCTGCAAAACAAAGTTAGACGCCTCTACTTTCTTTGCATGTTTTACGTGGTTTGGGGCTTTCAATAAGTGTCGTTCTAACTTACAAACAAGAACCACAACATTGATACTAGTATTGTCAATCACCCATTGTAAATTGGATCTTAACTATGCTAGTAGAAACAGGCACCCGCAAAGCCACTTATGCAATACAAGTTGCATGTCAAGCGTGGAGCAAGTCTCATGAACGATGTCATGTAAGGTTAGCCCGGGCCGCTTCATCCCAACATACCGCAAGATGCAAAGTACACAAGAAGCAATCGATAATAAAAGCATCAATGCCCACAATGACCATTGTGTTCTACTCGTGCAACGGATCTACATATAGACACGGCTCTGATACCACTGTAGGGTTTCGTAGCATGGAAAACAAAATTTTCTATCGCATACAAACAAACAAGCCAAGATCTATCTACTAGATTGTAGCAACGCGTTGATGGAATAACTCACCCTCAAAGATTCCAAAGCGTTTAACGAGAGCAGATTCTCGTGGGTGATGTATTCGTACTCTCCCGATCTCAAGATCGCGTAGACGATCCTTCCGGCGCTGCGTTCGGCAGCGCTCCCGCAGTCGGTCACACGTTCGGTACTCGACGAAGACCTTCCTCTCCCTTGTTCCAGCAGGCAGCGGAGGTTGTAGCACTCTCCTCGCGATTCCGGCAGCACAACGGCGTGGTACCGGAAGTAGAGGGGAGATCCCGCAGGGCTTCGCCTTAAGCCGGTGCGAGTATGGTGGAGTATGAGAGAGCTTTAGTGGTCTAGGATTTAGACACACCAATTATAAGGCTCTAAACCGAAGGCTAGGGCAATTAGAAGCTCTAAACCAAAACGGCTCTAAACCGGAGGCTGTGGCTAGGGTTTAGATTTAGAGGATAGGAACTTGTGTGTCTAGAGGAGGGAGCCCTGCCCCTCCTTATATAGGTGGAGGGGCTGGCCGCGCCAAGGGGAGGGAGTGGAGTCCCTCCCCAACTCGGCTTGGGTGGTGGCCGCCGGTTGGAGGAGGTCTCCCTCCCCAACTTGGTTTCCCACTCCTCCTCTTTTCCACTTTCCAATTTTAGCCGTTTGACTTTTCAAACTTGCTATTTGACTTTTCAATTTAGGATTCAATTTAATCCTTTATTTGGAACAGCGAGAACACTTAGTACATGATGCCATCATTCCAATATGCAATGACACATTCATGTACCCCTTCCCCTCCGGAGTGCCGGACATTCCGGAACCTTCTAGAACATTCCCGATGAAAACACCGGAATCATTCCCGAACTCCGAAACGGGACTTTCCTTATATGAATCTTATTCTCTGGACCATTCCGGATCACCTCGTGATATCCCGGATCCCATCCGAGACTCCGAACAACATTCGGTCTCTTTCTCATAATACCATAACTACTCAAACAACGTCGAATCCTTAAGTGTGTCTCCCTACGGTTCGTGAATTATGCGGACATGATCGAGACACTTCTCCGAACAATAACCAATAGAGGAATCTGGAAATTCATATGGCTCCCACATATTTCTACGATTACTTGCGATCGAATGAACCACTTACATACGATACCAATTTCCCTTTGTCTCACGATAGTTTACTTATCCAAGGTTATGATCGTCGGTATCTCTGCATACCTAGTTCAACCTTGTTACTGATAAGTACTCTTTTCTCGTTCCCGTGATATGTGATCCCTTGTGAGCCAGTCACATGCTTGCAAGCTAATTGTATGACATTCCACCGAGAGGGCCCAGAGTATATCTATCCGTCATATGGATGGACAAATCCCACTCTTGATCCATGTGTCTTAACCAATACTTTCCGAACACTCAATGCCACCTTTATAGCCACCCAGTTACGGTGTGGTGTTTGATGTCATCAAAGCATCCATCCGGTAAAGGTGATATGCATAATCTCATGGTCGAAGGAATTAGGTTACTATGTATCAGAAAGCATATAGCAATTGAACTATTGAAATGACTTGATCTTTATGCTACGCTTATCTATAGGAGTATGTCCACCATATCATTCTCCTAATGATATGATCTTGTTGTTGATAACATCTCAATGTTCATGATGAGGAAACCATAATCATTCATCAACCAACAAGCTAGTGATGTATAGAGGCTTTACTAGGGACTTCAAATTAAGTTTACCAATCACACAAGTATTAATGTTTCCATGTTAATACTATTATAGCATGAATGTAAACATTTATCATAAACACAAAGATATAATAATAACCACATTTATTATTGCCTCTAGGGCATATCTCCAACACGAGGGATGTAATTTTTGAGTGGGAATTCATTCGTAATATGGATTAGTTGAACTCAATCTATCATACACTTAGTCTAAACTTTACAAATTCTGTTGTAGATGGCACCACCTGCTTTTTAATTTCAATGTGTTCATGGAGAAAGAGAAACTTGCAACGAACGGTAGCAACTTTACCGAATGGGCCATGAATTTGAGGATTCTTCTCTCTGCTGCACAAAAGCAATATGTGCTAGAAGCGCCGTTAGGCCCCCCACCTTTTGATGATGCCCCTGACGAGGAGAAGAATGTCTATTTGACTCGTTAGGAGGACCACAACTTAGTTCATTGCCGCATATTGTATGGGCTAGAGCCGGAACTTCGAAAGCGTTTCGAAAATGGCAATGCATTTGATACAATGGGTGAGTTGAAAATGATTTTCGACACACATGCTTCTGTAGAGAGCTACAACGCTTCAGAAAATTTCTTTAGCTGCATGATGGAAGAGCATAGCTCCGTTAGTGAGCATGTACTCAAGATGTCGGGTTACGCCGATAAGCTTGTGTCCTTGGGAATATCGAATCCCATTAACTTAGGCATCCATCGTGTTCTGCAGTCTCTGCCACCTAGCTATAAGAGCTTCGTGATGAACTATAATATGCAAGGCAAGAAGAAGTCTCTCCCCGAGCTTCTGTCAATGCTTAAAACTGCAGAAGTGGAGATCAAAAAGGAACATCAAGTGTTGATGATCAGTAGGAACACTGGTTTCAAGAAAGACAAGAAGGGAAAATGGAAGGGAAGTAAGGGGCGGCAAGCCTGTTGCCGTGCCTGAAAAGAAACCCCGAGTTGGACCTAAGTCTGATACCGAGTGCTACAATTGTAAGGGGACTGGACACTGGAAGCGCAACTGCCCCAAGTATCTGGCAGACAAGAAGGCCGGAAAGGCAAACAAAGGTATATATGATATACATGTTATTGATGTGTACTTGACTAGTGCTCGCAGTAGCACCTGGGTATTTGATACCGGTTCAGTTGCTAATATTTGTAACTCGAATCAGGGGCTGCGGAACAAGCGACCGCTAGCAAGGGGTGAGGTCAAGATGCGTGTCGGCAATGGATCAAGCGTTGATGTGATCGTCGTCGGAACGCTGCCTCTCCACTTGCCGTCGGGATTAGTTATAAACTTGAATAATTATTATCTGGTGCCTGCGCTGAGCATGAACATTGTATCTGGATCGTGTTTGATGCGAAGTGGTTATTCATTTAAATCCGAGAACAATGGTTGTTCCATTTATATGAATGAAATCTTTTATGGTCATGCACCGATGATGAATGGTTTATTTCTTTTAGATCTCGATAATAATGTTACACATATTCATAATGTTGATGCTAAAAGGATTAAACTAAATGATGATATATCCGCATATATGTGGCACTGCCGTCTAGGTCATATTGGCGTTAAACGCGTGAAGAAGCTCCATTCGTATGGACTTTTGGAATCACTTGATTATGAATCATTTGATACATGTGAGCCATGCCTTATGGGCAAGATGACTAGAACGCCGTTTTCTGGTCCAATGAGTGTGTCGGCGCGAGGTGGATATCGTTATTTTGTTACTTTCACGGATGATTTGAGTAGATACGGTTATATCTACTTTATGAAACACAAGTATGAAACCTTTGAAAAGTTCAAGGAATTTCAGAATGAAGTGGAAAATTATCTTAATAGAAATATCAAATTTCTACGGTCCGACCGTGGAGGTGAGTATCTAAGTTACGAGTTTAGCACTCACATGAAAGAGTGTGGAATTGTTTCACAACTCACACCTGCCGGAACACCACAGATAAATGGTGTGTTGGAACGTCGTAATCGTACTTTATTAGATATGGTTCGATCTATGATGTCTCTAACGGACTTGCCGTTGTCATTTTGGGGTTATGCACTAGAAACTGCTGCATTCACTTTAAATCGGGCACCATCTAAATCCGTTGAAAAGACACCGTATGAATTGTGGTTTGGAAACAAACCTAAGATGTCATTTCTTAAAGTTTGAGGATGCGATGTTTATGTGAAGAAACTTCAACCGGATAAAGTTGAACCCAAAGCGGAAAAATGCATCTTCATAGGATACCCTAAGGAAACTATTGGGTATTCCTTCTATCACAGATCCGAGGGCAAGGTTTTTGTTGCCAAGAATGGATACTTTCTAGAGAAGGAGTTTCTCACGAAAGGTGTGAGTAGTCGGAAGGTAGAACTCGAAGAGGTTATTGAACCTACTCTTCAAAGTATGGCGAGTAGCGCAGCGCCGGAAGTTGTTCCGGAGTTGGCTCCACCTGTTGAATAGGGAACTAATGATAATGATCATGAAACTCCGAAAGAGAGTACTACCGAACCTCGCAGGTCAGGCAGGACACGCGCAGCTCCCGAGCTGTACGGAAATCCTGTCATGAATTTCATGGTTGATGAAAATGATGACCCTGCGACGTATGAAGAAGCGATGATGAGCCCGGATTCCAACAAATGGTTAGAAGCCATGAAATCCGAGATGGAATCCATGTATGAAAATCAAGTTTGGAACTTGTTAGACTTACCTCACGACTGAAAGGCCGTGGAGAACAAATGGATTTTCAAAATAAAAACTGATGCTGATGGTAATGTGACCGTCTATAAAGCTCGACTTGTCGCAAAGGGTTTTCGACAAATTCAAGGAGTTGACTACGATGAGACATTCTCTCCCGTAGCGATGCTAAAGTCAGTTAGGATTATGTTAGCAATTGCTGCATATTTTGATTATGAGATATGGTAGATGGATGTAAAAACCGCGTTTCTCAATGGTAATATTGAGGAAGAGTTGTATATGATACAACCAAAGGGTTTTGTCGATCCTAAGGATGCTAACAAGGTGTGCAAACTTCAGCGATCCATCTATGGATTGAAGCAAGCATCACGAAGTAGGAATCTCCACTTTGATGAGGTGATCAAAGAGTTTGGATTTGTCCAAACTTATGGAGAAGCTTGTATTTACAAGAAAGTGAGTGGGAGCAATGTGGCATTTCTGATATTATATGTGGATGACATATTATTGATCGGAAATGATATAGATATTTTAAACAGTGTTAAAAGTTATCTAAACAGCAATTTTTTTAATGAAGGACCTAGGTGAAGCGTCTTACATATTAGGCATAAAGATCTATAGAGATAGATCTAGGCGCCTAATAGGGCTATCGCAAAGTACATACCTTGATAAGATTTTAAAGAAGTTTATAATGGAGGATAGTAAGAAGGGGTTCTTACCTATGACACAAGGCACGACATTGAGTAAGACTCAAAGTCCGTCTTAGGCGGAAGAAAGAGAGATAATGGACAGGGTCCCCTATGCTTCAGCCAAAGGCTCTATAATGTACGCCATGCTATGTACAAGACCGTATGTGGCACATGCTATTAGTTTGACTAGTAGGTACCAATCAGATCCAGGTTCAGAACACTGGAAAGCGGTCAAGAATATCCTTAAGTACTTGCGAAGAACTAAGGATATGTTTCTTGTATACGGAGGTGAAGAAGAGCTCGTCGCTAAGTGTTATGTCGACGCTAGCTTTGACACTGATCCGGATGACTCTAAGTCTCAATCCGGATACGTATTTCTCATGAATGGCGGAGCGGTAGTTGGAGGAGCTCCAAACAACCTGTGGTGGCGGGATCAACAACGGAGGCCGAATATGTTGCTGCTTCAGAAGCGGCTCAGGAAGCAGTTTGGATGAAGGATTTCATATCCGAACTAGGTGTGGTTGCAAACGCGTTGGACCCAATGGTGATCTATTGTGACAACAATGGTGCCATTGCCAATGCCAAAGAGCCAAGGTCTCACAAGCATTCCAAGCATATTAAGCGCCGATTTCACTCCATCCGCGAGCATGTCAAGGATGGAGATATAAAGATTTGTAAAGTACATACGGATCTCAATGTAGCAGATCCGTTGACTAAAACTCTCCCTAGAGCAAAACATGATCTACACCAAAACTCCATGGGTGTTAGATACATCACAATGTAACTAGATTATTGTCTCTAGTGCAAGTGGGAGACTGAAGGGAATATGCCCTGAGAGGCAATAATAAAATGTTTATTATGTGTATTCCAAGTATATGATAGATGTTTATTTTGCATGCTATAATTGTATTAATAAGGAAACGTTAATACATGTGTGTTTAATAAACAAACAGAAAGTTCCTAGTTATGCCGCTCTCATAAACTAGTTCGTTGATTAACAAGATGATCAAGGTTTCCTGATCATAGACATTGGATGTTGTTAATAACGAGATCACAGCATTAGTGTAATGGTGTGATGAACATTTATCCGAAGTATAGCATTACGATCAAAGTCATTGAGTTTATATTGCTATAAACAAACTACGAAGTGGTCCTAATCCTTAGACCATGAGATCATGCCAATCACTAACACCGGAAGAGTTTCTTGTTGACATCAAACGTCACTTCGTAACTGGGTGATTATAAAGGTGGCTTCAGAACTACTAAAGTGTTATGTTGAGAATCATGGATCAAGAGTGGAATTTTTTCATCCCGATGACGGATAGATATGCTCTAGGCTCTCTCGGTGATATCACATTGGTTAGCTTGCAAGCAAGTGATTTGATCACTAGAATGTTATATCACGGGAACGAGAAAAGAGTGCATGTCAGTAACGAGATCAAACTAGGTATGGAGATACCGATGATCGAATCTCGGACATGTAATATATCGTGAAACAAAGGGATTAAGATACAAGCGTAAAAGGTTCCGACGATCACAGGAAAAGTCATCGTTGAATGTGTGGGAGTCAGTATGGATCTCTAGGTCCCGCTACTGATTATTGATCGGAGAAGGGTCTCGATCATGTCCGCATTATTCGCGAACCGTAGGGTGACACACTTAAGGGACACTGGCATCCAGTTGGAGCAAATGTTTCATGCCGAAAGAATAAACAAGCGCAGGAATTTATTTCACTAGATACCGAAACGGGTTTTCGGGTGAAATTGCATAAAGTGGTTATGCATGTGA
Organism: Avena sativa; assembly: GCA_916181665.1. Taxonomy (NCBI): domain Eukaryota; kingdom Viridiplantae; phylum Streptophyta; class Magnoliopsida; order Poales; family Poaceae; genus Avena; species Avena sativa. The sequence goes on from OV702300.1 coordinate 7,808,877, forward strand.
AATGGAATTCTAGCAAGGGGTTATTTGTGAATGTTTGTTATTAAAGTAATTGACAAAATTCTGAATAAAATAAAAGAGTTTTATTTAATGAGAGTTTGCATTAAATTTGGTAGAAATTTAATGGGAATTTGAGTGGAGGGAATTTAAAGGAATTTTGTGAGTGGAGTGTCCACCCACATGAAGATGGGAGGGCAAGGGGGCAGCCCCCATGCGCCGGCCACCCCCTTGGGGTTCCCCCCTCCTCCTATAAAAGGAGCCCCCCTCCTCACTTGTCTCTCACACCTCCTCGTGAAGGATCTCTCCCCCCTCTAGAATTTATCCCACATGGTCTCGGACTAGCGAGATACATGTTCCCGGTGGCTATTTGGCAAGAAAGGGTTGTGCTTCCGCTGCATCGCTGGAGCGAGGAGGCAGAGGTTGCCTGGTGTCTTGTACGTGTGTGCGAGCACGGATGCGCTACTGCTCTGTGGCGCTAGGACTTCCTCTCGATCTTGAGATCGACAAGGGATCGTCTACATCAACCACGAGTTGAAATCGTTAAGCTTTGTCGGTCTTCAAAGGTATGTTCTCTACGGATATACATCCGCCCGTTGTTTGTATCTAGTAGATAGATCTTGGTACATAGTTCCCATCGTAGGAAAATTTTTGTTTTCTATGCTGCGAACCCTACACTCGGGGCCCCGTCGCCTCTGGCCGCAGCATCCGCCAGCAGCACCACCACCACGGTGCCTCCCCCGCCGGTCGCTGCAGAGGAGGCCGACCATGGCCTGCGCCATCCATGGCCCCTGCCGCCCCAAGGCCGGGCGCAACACCGCCACCTCGCGGCCCGTCGCGCTGCAGCCCGCTGGAGCTCCGCCTCGCCATGGTCCCCGGCGGGAAGACCACGCCCTGACCCGGCGGCGGCGCCGCCCCGCGCCCGCCCCACCGATCAGGAGATCGAAGGATCCCCGCCGCCGCCGGCACCTACTGGGCTTTGCGCCGCCGTGCCCCTGGCGGCAGCGAGGGAGGAGGAGGGAGATGAAGGGGGGGCCGCGGTAGGGATCTAGGGTTCCCTCCCCGTCGCCTCGCGGGGGCGGCGCGGGAGGGAGGGAGGAAAAAGAGGGGGGTACCGGTCACCATAGGACTACTTGTTTTGGATGATTCAAATTAAGGAACACACAAAGAGCAGAGAACGAACAATTGTAACAGAGACGATCTCTTCACATATGGAAAGTACAGGGATGACTTGTCCATCATTGCCAAGCAACATGCTAGACTGCCATTATTTCCGTTCCTAGCTGCTGTAAATAAATATTCACCATGAGGAAACAGACCATAAATCCCTTCTAGCAAAAACAACATCCATATATGTACACTCAGAAGGATCAGCTATATTGTTGTATTATGATGGCTAATCGGGGAAAATACTAAAACAACCGGGCAGGGCAACTGACTGGAGAACATTAAGAACATTTTGGAGAATACTTTTTTTTTTGGAAATGGGCGCATTTATTAACCAAATGTTTAATTCTTACACCCGGCCTCTGCATAACTAAGATGCACACAGCCACACGAACGACAGACTAAGACAAAAAGTAAATAAGCATTACAAAAAGGCACTAAAAATAAAAAGTCTGGAATCTAAGATAGATCAATCCTCAGATCACGCGGCCATCCATGTCGTGAGAAAATATTCCTCGTCGTGTCCTCCAATCGCGTACATCCGTCCAGAAATAAGTCGCGAAACTCCATGCGTTGGAGAATATTCCATGATCGAAGTATAGCCGTGGCTCGATAAATAACCTGCAGAGGAGAAAACACAATGTTATTAAAAATCTTGTCATTTCTACAAAGCCATAGCGACCATATAATGGCAAGCGCTCCCACCCTAAACAAGGTTCTATACTTATCAACACTTCCATGCAACCAATTACCAAAAAAATTGGTTACCGAACGTGGGGGAGATAAGCCAGAAGATATTTGGATGAATGACCATATAGAACGAGCAAATTTGCACTGAAAGAATAAATGGCGAATTGTCTCATCTTGATGACAAAAAACACATTGTGTACTTTCATGTCAATTCCTCTTTACAAGATTATATTTTGTTAGAATTACCCCTTTCCGTAGATACCATGCAAATATCTTCGTCTTAAGGGGTATTTTTATTTTCCAAATTTTACTATTATCATCGACTAGGAAATCAGGTTGGACCAAAGCTTTATATAGTGAGCCAACAGAAAATTTACCACTAGTCAGTAATTTCCATTTGAACACGTCAACACCGTCCAACAATTGTATCCTGGATAATCGTAATAGTAGATTGTTCCAAGATAATAGTCTAGGTCCGATAAGACTTCTTCTGAAAGACACATTAGGAGGATAGTCCTCCATCACTGTGGAGATTGTATCCCCTTTGTGTCTAACAATTGAATATAGAGCTGGGTACTGTTCGCGAAGAGTAGTTTGGCCTAGCCATTTATCTTCCCAAAACCTAATTTGTGATCCATCCTTAATCTCAAAAGCACCAAAACGAAAGAAATGTTTCTTGGTGGCCATAAGACCTGCCCAAAAATGTGAATCTCCGGGTTTCCAAACCACTTGAGACACAGCTTTGGAGCCCACATATTTCGTCCATAACATGGTTTGCCAAACGCCTTCCTCAGTAAGTAGTTTAAAAAGCCATTTGCCCAGAAGCGCGGTGTTTTTGACTTACAAATCGTGTATGCCTAGTCCACCAAACTCCTTCGGCCGGCAAACCACATTCCATCTGGCCAGTCGATATTTCTTTTTCTCACTATCCCCTTGCCAAAAGAATCTTGAACGGAAATAATCCACTTTGTTGAAAACCCCTTTTGGCATTTGGAAAAACGAGATCATATACAGTACCATATTAGTAAGTACTGAATTTAAAAGTACTAGTCTTCCCACAAGGGATAACAATTTTCCTTTCCAACTATTAAGACGTTTTTGTAGCCTTTCCTCAACAAGCTTCCATTCAGCAATTGTGAGACGCCGATAATGAATCGGTATTCCCAAATAATTGATTGGAAACTGACCCAGACCACAGCCGAAAAGTTCAGCATATAGGTGGGCCTCATTTTAGGCCTCGCCAAAACAATACAAATCGCTCTTATGGAAATTTATTTTAAGCCCAGATAGCAGCTCGAATGCTGATAATATTAATTTCATATTCTTAGCTTTCTCCAGATCATGTTCCATAAAAAGAATTATATCATCAGCGTATTGAAGAATAGAAAGTCCACCATCAACGAGATGTGGAACTACACCTTCAATTTGGCCATCAGCCTTTGCTCTCTCAATAAGGATAGCCAACATATCAGCCACTATGTTAAATAGTAAAGGCGATAATGGATCCCCTTGTCTCAGTCCTTTCTTGGTCTGAAAGTATTTGCCAGTATCATCATTTACTTTAATGGCAACACTACCCCAGACACAAACGACTGAATCAGAGCACGCCACTCCTCAGAAAAACCTTTCATACGGAGTGTTTGCTGGAGGAAAGACCAGTTAACTTTGTCATATGCCTTCTCAAAGTCAATCTTGAACAGTACGCCATTTAATTTTTTTGAGTGTAGTTCATGGATTATTTCATGCAGAATTACAACCCCATCTAGGATATTTCTTCCTTGCATGAACGCAGTTTGAGACGGGCTAACAACATTGTCAGCAACCGAATTTAGTCTAATTGTAGCAACTTTAGTGAAAATTTTAAAGCTAACGTTAAGCAAGCAGATTGGACGGTACTATTGTATACGTTCTGCATTATTAACCTTAGGCAGTAAAATTATGTTACCAAAGTTGAGTCTAAAGAGATCCAATTGTCCAACCTGTAAAAACCCAAACAAATTCATCAGGTCCTCCTTGATAACATCCCAGAATTTTTGGTAAAATTCAGCTGGGAATCCATCAGGTCCTGGTGCTTTGTTATGTTCTATTTGGAAAATACATATGTTTGAAATTATTCAAGAATGCGCAAATGGTATTTGTAAACACCAACTGAAATAATGGAAAACATGTGTATAAGTGATGAGAGCTTCAATGTGAGTTCCGATCTGAACATGGATCTTGAACATGGAGCTTTCCATAGAACACGTAGCTATTCCATCATCTAACAAGAAGACATATTTCCTTTGAAACTTACAGCATATTGGTTCCTACTAAATGTTTGTTGCCTTTTAATAACACAACATGTATATTACCCTCTATTAGAACATAAGTAGTCTCTCCTCCTTTCTCCGGGCTTGAGACCGGCTACACGATTATAAGTGTTACCTTACAATGGCATAGGCGGAGTTCCCTACCTACCGTACGAAAAAATAGAAAAAGAAAAGAAACAAAAGAAGAAAACAAACCTTAAAAACGATAATGAAAGCCCTTTTTTATATTTTCCATTTTTTATTTTTTTTGTATTTATCAAATAATTAAGAGAAACAAGGTACACACAAAATAAAATATTTTTTCCTTTTAGAGTTTTTCTTGCTACATGAAAAAAATTCTAACAGAAAACTACTCTAACAACCAAAAACGATTTTTTTAATGTTTTTTTAAGTTTTAGCAAATAGGCCACCGTAGTGCTGAGATTTTTTTAATAGTTTTTCTACCCAAGCCACTCCACTGCTAAAGAAAATAAACTCTACTCCAATGGACGAATTATGCTCAGCGAGTTCTGAGAATTAACCGCTCTTCCAAGTGTTGGCAACAAGGTTGTAGAAGGCTTTAATGTCTCATCATCCTGTAACCAGAAAAAGGTGCTTTGTAATTAAAAATGAAAAGCTGAGAAAGCATAGGTAAGGAAAATATATGATTTTAAATTTGGGACCTCGAAATAGCCAAAATTAGAATGATTTTTCTACAGACCTAGAATAGTGATCGCAAATTTGCCGATTTTATTTAATTGGGTGAAATTCGTAAGAACAGTAATTGAGTGGCACTGGCCATATGCAAATATAGAGAAGTGGACACATGTGGCGGTATCATGGATATATATGCTACGAAAAGGGAGAAAAGTAAAGACAGAGAGGCGTGTGAAGTACCAGCTTGTTGGTATGAATGAAGTAAGTGAAATTATGCGATTGAAAGTTTGGTGGCCACCGATTCGTCATGAGTCCCACTGCTTGTGGCGACAACATTGTCTACTACCTGGAGGTTAGTTAGACATATACTACCTCCACTTGCTCGGTATCATCGTAGTCGCCGTCATCATCATCATTACCACTGTCGTCGGTGTTGGTGTTGCGGGCGTAGTCACTGTCGGTCTCATCGGCACTGTTGTTGTCCTAGAGATAAGACACACACACACACACATAAACCAGTTACATGATGGATACGTTACATACGTATACCGATAGCTACATGAGCGTACCTCTTCTTCTCCTTCTGTACCTGCATCAACGTGTAACATAGTACTCTTTAATTTGGCAACAATGCCACGTATCTCCTCTTCTCCGTACCTCCCGAGTCGAGGCTCGGCATCACGACGTAGCAAAGTCTCCAGTGTTGTAATCATGCGACGTAGCTTTCGTTGATATGCATCAATGCGCCGAGCTGGCTTCCTGTTCAGACCAGCTAGGATCCACTCGAGTGCATCAATGCGCCGAGCTGCCTTCCGGTTGTAGTTCTGCAGTTGTATATGGAGGAAGAGATTCTTAGTGTTGGGATGGGCTCTCTTAGCTTCCCTCAGGACTGCCTTCGCTGCCTTCACTTCCTTGCGGCCGCTGGCAGCGCAGTCAAGGATACAGTAGACATAATTAGTCCAGCGCTGACAACTTTTATTCTTCCAGGGCACCAAGCTGTCCTTTCTTCCAGCGCTGGCACTGTATACCAGTGTTTGAAGCATCGGCAATGCTCCTTCTCCAAGAGTGATCTCTATGTTCGTCATCAACACTTTCAGCTTATGAAACTCATCACTACCAACGGTATACGATACACAATTCTTCTCCGCACAGAAGAAACAGAGGTGGACGAGCGACGGCAACCTTCCGAGGATTTGAAGGTCCTGAGCTTCAACCACCTCCACATGCAACTCCAGCTGAGAGAGGAGCGGAACCGACAAAGCATTCATCCATGACGGCATCTTGGGTATAAGTATACTCTGCAGCCAAAAGGAACGAAGCCTTGAACTCGGCGTCAACTCTTCCAAGCTGCCAGCACAGACAAGCAATTCTATGTTAAACGAATCCGAGTATAACTTGACCTCGTTCCTATTGATAATTAGAACCTGGATCTTGTGCAGGTTCAACAGAGACACTGCCAGAACCTTGGCGGCGGTCTCCTCCAATCGATCTAACCAAATACGGAGCACCCTCAGCTTTGTTAGCTTCCCCACATCCCTGAAGAAGTTAGGGACCTCCTCCACCGAATATAGCTGCAGCTCTTCAAGGCACGTCAGCTTCCCTATCTCACCCTTCATCCTTGTACCTTTATCCGCCCATAAGCACCTCAAATTTTGTAGCTCGCCAACAGACGGTGGCAACTCACTTATGCGACGTCCCCTTACGTCCAGTATCTCAAGAAACTTCAGACCAAGTCCTATATCATCCGGCAGCTGGACCGATGTATTCACTATTCCTAGATACCGCAGCTGCACCAACTTCCCAAGATGCTTCAGAACAAGACCTTCTGAAAAAACACAATCCTCTATAACCAGTACCCGTAGCACTTTAAATGTCATTAGCGGGGGAAGCCCGGTATCAGTACACATGGTAGCATTGAATGACCTCACATGTCCCATTTTTATGCTACGATTGTCCTCAAATTTTGCTCCGTGGAAAGCTAACCTACGAACTCTATTGCTTTGACCTTTTGGTGAAGACGTGATGCGATCCTCTCCTTTATTCTGTATTGTAATAAAGTTTAATTCCCTTGACATGGTGCAGATCACATCTAGCACCATATCATGAACACGACAGCCTTCTTCTGCAACATCATCATCATCAAACTCTACCTCACGAATCAGGCTTTTGTTCACTAGCTCGTTGTAATAGTTCTCACCAAGCTCATATGAACTTATGCCTTGTTTATCCTGTACAAATCCCTCAGAAACCCACCTCCATATCAATGATTTCTTTTGAATAAATTTATCTTCATGATACATGCCTAGGTACAATAGACATGTCTTAAGATAAGGTCGTAGATCATAATAGCTGAAAGATAAGATTTTTCTTGTGTCCTGAATGACTTCACTGCTATCTTCATCCCCAAAACCAATTGCATCATACACCTTAGACCAATCTGCACTTGGTTTACCAACAAGCAAACTAGCTATTGAAATGATAGCTAATGGCACACCAGCACATTTCTTCAAAATTTTGTTAATCACTTCATCGTGTTGGTTATCTTGACTAACTCCTTCAGCACCACATGTTCTTGTATGGAATAGCATTTTGGAGTTATCATCCGAAAGTGGCTTCATGCGGTAAATACCACCAGCATTTGAGGCAACATCGTGATTACGAGTAGTTATGATGATTCTGCTATCCGGATGACTATCCATGAATGCATTCTTAATTCTTTTCCATGTCGGTATGTCCCATAAGTCATCAATAACAATAAAGTACCTACTTATGTATATGAGAATCCAAAAACTTTAGTTAGTAAAAAATATTTAACGTACTAGGACACACTAGAATAAGAAGCATGCAGACACACCAGAACAAAAAAGGCATTATAAACGGCAAAAAGATTGTATACAGTACATCTCAATCACTAAAAGACCCTGAATTATCATGAATTATCATTTTCAGGTTGATATTTATAGATATATGGATCTGTATTGTAGGATAAAACTATAGACAGTTGACCAAGGGAGTGATCAATGTAATCATTTAACCTATGCAACTGGTGGTAATCGCAAGTACAACGTTAGCAAAAGAATAGATGTGACATTTCCACATATACTATAATAGACACACATTAATTTCCATTTCGGTGGTGTTCACTGGTAGCTTTCCATATGGGTATCAAATAAGTGAGCTTGTGTGTTTGGACAATGGAATCTTGGCCCAATATTGGTTTTCCATTAACATATGGCCTAAACACACCTAAACCAACAAAAAAGTACATTTTTCAACGCTCGTACGGAGACGGCTAGTGGGGTAGATCTTCGGGGCCCACGGACTACGGTTTCGATAGAAAATGACCGCAGGAGCGCCGGAATCCCAAGAAAACTTGCGTGTGGCCATAGAATACATGTACAAGTGTGTTGGAACATCCATAGATGCATTTCCTATCTCCCGGGTGAGAGCGTGTTCACGTGCACGCGATAACACTTGCAGAAATGCTCGACGTGTAGGAAGAAACCCTCGCCACGGGTCAAAACGAGGGATACCGATGGAATCTTGGCCCAACCTTTGTTTTACATGTGGATATGGCCAAAACAAACCTAAACCAACAAAAAATACATTGGTCAACGCTCGTACGGAGATAGCTAGGGGGGTAGATCTTCGGGGCCCATAGACTAGGGTTTCGCTGGAAAATGACCGCAGGAGCACCGGAATCCCATGAAAACTTGCGTGTGGCCATAGAATACATTTACAAGTGTGGTGCAACATCCATAGATGCATTTCCTATCTCCTGGGTAAGAACGTGTTCACGTGCACTCGATAACACTTGCATAAATACTCGACGTGTAGGAAGAAACCCTCGTCGCGGGTCAAAACGAGGGCTACCGATGGAATCTTGGCCCAATATTGGTTTTCCATTAATATATGGCCTAAACACACCTAAACCAACAAAAAAGTACATTTTTCAACGCTCGTACGGAGATGGCTAGTGGGGTAGATCTTCGGGGCCCACGGACTAGGGTTACGATAGAGAATGACCGCAGGAGCGCCGGAACCCCAAGAAAACTTGCGTGTGGCCATAGCATACATGTAAAAGTGTGTTGGAACATCCATAGATGCATTTCATATCTCCCGGGTGAGAGCGTGTTCACGTGCACGCGATAACACTTGCAGAAATGCTCGACGTGTAGGAAGAAACCCTCGCCACGGGTCAAAACGAGGGATACCGATGGAATCTTGGCCCAACCTTTGTTTTCCATGTAGATATGGACAAAACAAACCTAAACCAACAAAAAAGTACATTGGTCAACGCTCGTACGAAGATAGCTAGTGGGGTAGATCTTCGGGGCCCATAGACTAGGGTTTTGCTAGAAAATGATCGCAGGAGCGCCGGAATCCCACGAAAACTTGCGTGTGGCCATAGCATACATGTACCAAGTGTGGTGCAACATCCATAGATGCATTTCCTATCTCCTGGGTAAGAACTTGTTCACGTGCACTCGATAACACTTGCAGAAATGCTCGACGTGTAGGAAGAAACCCTCGCCGCGGGTCAAAACGAGGGGTACCAATGGAATCTTGACCCAACCTTTGTTTTCCATGTAGATATGGCCAAAACAAACCTAAACCAACAAAAAAGTAGTATGGTCAACGCTCGTACGAAGATAGCTAGTGGGGTAGATCTTCGGGGCCCACATACTAGGGTTTTGCTAGAAAATGACTACAGTAGCGCCGGAATCCCACGAAAATGACCGCAGGAGCACCCGAATCCCATGAAAACTTGCGTGTGGCCATAGCATACATGTACAAGTTTGGTGGAACATTCATAGATGCATTTCCTATCTCTCGGGTGCGAGTGTGTTCATGTGCATGCGATAACACTTGGAGCAGTGCTCGACGTGTCGGAGGAAACCCCCGCCGCGGGTCAAAACGAGGGATTATAAAAGAAAATAAAAACATAGGAATTTTTTTTAAATTGGAATCATAATATTAGCACAGGTGAAAATAAAAAATAATGAAAAAGTAATAGTAAATGAAAAAAAACTACCTATTTTTTTTAACCCGCCCAGCCCCACTCCCTGCGCTCCCCGTACCTGTACCGCCCCACACCCCACCTCTCCCGAGCTCTCGCGCAACCCCGCCGCCGCCAACCGCGCAACCCCGTCGCCGCCAACCGCGTCACCGTCCCGCCCTTACCCCGGCCCTCACCCAGCGCAACCTCACCCGCGCCGCCGCCCTCAGCCTTGCGCCTCCCCTTGCACCCGACCCAGCGCCGCCTCATCCAGGAGCTCGACCTTGCGCCTCCCCTTGCAGGAGCACATCCAGGAGCTCGACCTTGCGCATCCAGGAGCTCGACCTTGCGCCTCCCCTTGCAGGAGCAGAGCCTCCCCTTGCGGTAAATTGCTACATTTATTTGTTAGCAATAGAATTATAGGTAAATTGCTACATTTATTTGTGGATGTGTAGAGATAAATGACTCATGCCCACTTTGTTTATTTTGTATAATAGGCCCCATCGTGACCATATCGCTAGATTCAATTTGGTCTCTATCCCGGAGGTTGCCGTCCTTTCGCCGTCGCACACCTCTACTCGAGTATCTTCGCTGATTCGATCTCGCATCGAGGGTAAGAATCATTCGCCTCTCTTGTAATGTGTTTAGGTTTAATTTGTGTCTAGATCACCAAATCAGTCACGTTACCTAGGCGTCTCCCGTTCGGAAAGGTTACGATGAATAGATATGCGTTAATGCATATCTATGGTCGTAACTCTTTCGAATTGTCCACGTATTTTGGACAACCGGAGGATGTGTAGATTGGATACATTTTCCACGCTCTACTCCGTTCCGAGACAGAATTTTGGTGGTGCCTCCCCGTTGTTCTCCGGATGCACATTTCTTTCGGCATTTTTTGCCGAGGCGTGTACCGGGAGAACAGCGGGGAGGTGCTGCCGAAATTCTGTGTCGGATCGGGGTAGAGTGTGGAGAATGTATCCAATCTACACATCCTCGGGTGGGACTAGGACCCTCTTTTCCTATTAGACATGTTAGGTGTATGCATTGCGTTTGTCTTCAATCTGTTATAAAAATGTAAAAAATTGTGTCTTTAATTTGATGCGGTTAATTAATATGAATGTTGTAATTGTATTGTGGCTCCCAATGAAGCGGAAGATGGCTGATAATGAATGGATGTATAGTGGCCGTATCAGTGCGACTGAAAGAACAGCTGAGTGGGAACGGAAAACCAATTATTTCGTGGCGGATGCAACCCGTGGTTCTAATTCAGTTCGTCCACTTTGCCCTTGTGCTCGGTGCAAGATGAATCACCGCGAGGATCTCTTTGGCATGACTAGACACCTTTGGAAGTATGGCTATATGCCTGACTTTACCATGCTGATAAACTTTGGCGAGCGTGACCGTGCTAGAGAGGAGGTGATGCGACAGCGCATCGATGGCAATGTGGACGATGGTATTGGAAACATGCTTGATGATCTCGAGTATGCAGAGATGGCACATTCGCCACCTCTAGAGGAGGATCTAGAGGAACATGAGGAACCGGATGAACCGGAGCCAACCGCGAAGGCCTTCCTTGATATGATGGCCGCGGCAAAGAAACCTCTTTACCCGGGTGCAACTATCTCTCAGCTGGATGCCATCTCCCAACTACTAGCGAATAAAGCCAAACACGGCTGGAACCGATCAAGCTTTGAAGATAATTTGAAAACATTTGGTAACATGCTCCCTGAAGGACACTGTCTGCCCCGAAACATGTATGAGTCGAAGAAAATCATGAGGGCGCTCTGCATGGATTATGAGAAGATACATTGTTGTCCTAAGGGCTGCCTTTTGTTCCGGAATGAGTTTGCGGAACAAACTCACTGTAGCAAGTGCGGGGCCTCTAGGTACCTTGAGGTGAGGGGTGCTGATGGTCAGATGAAGCAGACAGAAGTCGCTGTAAAGATTCTTCGGTATCTCCCATTCATAAAAAGAATCCAGCGCCTTTACATGAGTGAGGAGTCTGCTAGGCAGATGAGGTGGCACAAGCATGGGAAGAGATACCCTGATCTTTTTTATGGCAAACAGAAGATGAAACATCCAGCTGATGGTGGATCATGGAAGCATTTCGACAATGTATACCCTGAATTAGCAAAAGAGGCTCGGAATGTTAGAATTGCGATAGCAACCGATGGATTCAATCCATTTGGTATGTCGGCTAGATCGTACATCTGCTGGCCTGTGTTTGTTATTCCGCTCAATCTCCCTCCTGGCGTCCTAATGCAACGGAAGAATATTTTCCTATCGCTGATCATTCCTGGGCCTGAATACCCGGGGAAGAATTTGAGTGTGCACATGCAGCCGCTTGTCGATGATTTGCACCGTTCTTGGGAACATGGGACGTGGACATATGATCGAGCATCAAAGAAAAACTTCCTCATGAAAGTTTGGTTCCACTATTCCATGCATGACCTACCCGGTTACACCCTATTCTGCGGACATTGTACCGCCGGGAAGATGGTGCGCCAGATGATTTACGATGCTAAAAATATTGCAATCTCGCACTACTATGCCGAACAAGGCAAGAGAAAACTGAAGAGCCACATTGTTGCCGAGAAGCTCGGAGACAAGGTCAAGGTGGAAGATCTCTTGGCGTTGAGTAAATTGTCTTTTTATTCTATGTCCATCCTAAATTGCATTTTCTGTTCTTGATTTGAGATGTTTTCATTTCTTAGACTGTTCCAAAGTGGTGCTATGGAAAGAAGGATGGTTGGGAGAGGTTGGTGGACATGTGGACGAGTGATCCGGAATTCTTCGCCAAGAGCGAGCAGAATAAGAAAAATCGCGGCCATGAGGGAACACATGTTCAAGGAAACAGGGACTTCAACCGCTTCAAGGACTACAAGGTATATATATGAAACAACCTCCTTCTATTACATGACATGTTACTTTTATAATGCATAACATTTGTTTTATGCACTATAGGTGGCTGCTAATGACGGTGTTGACATTCCTGACGTTGAAGTGTGGCAGCAGGCTCGTAAGAAGAAGGATCCCAAACCCAACGAGGATCCTTACTACGGCTCCACCACTGAGACCGTGAGCGACTACTCGAACAGGTTATTTATTTCCACCATATGTACTAATATCTACCATGCTTATGGATTGCTACTATGCTTATTCATTGGCATAAAGATTCTTAATTCGGTATACTCGAGCAGGTTCGAAGAGTTGTATGGGCCAGATTCCCAGCCCCTTCAGCAGCCGATCGATGAGACAGCATTGCTCCTCGCTGGGGGCGGCAAGCCACATGGCCGCTTCATGATTCTTAATGCCGTGGTGGAGTTAATTGGATAAAACTACCACAATTGAGGCTGTCGGGACGGATCAGTACTATTTTCGGTAATTTTGTCATGTCAGTACCATTTTTAGGATACAAGTGTTGCGAATCGGACTAATTTATCACTAATAGCATTTTGACAGCAACCTGGCTGGTGGAGCCCATCTATAAGAATGACTTGGCGGCATACGTGGCGGCCACACTGCCATGTAATCGGTGGAACGTGGGCTGCGTTTTTATCCTTTATATTTTCTTCTTTTTATTCTCTCTTTTCCCCCTCATGCTCCCAGGCTCACCCAGCCACGCCCTGAAGCTCGCCGATCCGTGCGTGAACTCACTCGCCGCGCTCGCCGGCCCGCGCGTGAGCAGCAGCTGCAGCTTGCCGACCGCCGTGTTCGCAGGCTGCCGCTCTCTTGCCGACCGCCGCGCATGCCCAGGAGCTCCACCTGCGCACGCCCTGAAGCTCCACCCGTGCATGCCCAGGACATCCATGGTCGACGTCGTCTTGCTGCTGTTGAGATGGGCATGGCGTTGCGGGCACGCGCAGCCGCGCAGGTCGCGAGCAGATGCAGCACGCGAGCACGAGCACGTGCAGCCGCGCAGGTCGCGAGCAGCTGCAGCACACGAGCACGCACAGGTCGCCGCCGTTCGGGGACCTGCGTGCCGGTCACGTGGTCGCCGTCGTCGTGGTTCCCCACTGGCCGTTGCTGACGGGGAGCTACCGGGATCACGCCCAGGCGCCGGCGCCGGCGCCGGGGCCGCACGCCACGACGTCCAGCTCGTCCGAGTGCTCCAGCTACGGCGGCTTCTCCTTCTCCGAGGTCGAGTCGTCCAACCACCGCCGCCTGCTCCCCATATGCACCACCGTGTCCGGTGGCGCGCCAGCGCCCGAGGAGAAGGCCAGAAAGAAGCCCCCGGGTGTCTCGATCCACGCCAAGCTCCGGGGCCTCCGCAAGCCGCTTCCCCCAGCGCGCGCCTCGCGGGCTTCCTCAACACCATCTTCGCCGGCAAGCGCGCGCCGCAGACGCCGCCTTCTGCCCGGACGGCCGCCGAGTTCGCGTGCTCCTCGGCGTCCTCATACTCGCGCTCCTGCTTGTGTTTGTGCTCCTCGCCGAGGACAGCAGCGACGCCAGCTCCGACCTGTTCGAGCTCGAGAACTTCGCCGCCGTCGCGCCGCCGGGCGTCGGGCACATGGACGAGCTGCCGGTGTACGAGACGACCAGGGTCATGCTGAACTGCGATATTGGCCACGGGTACGGGCACGACCGGTGCGCTAGAGTCGTCGTGCAGGAAGGGCGGCAAGCGCGGCGGCGCTGTTGGGTGCGCAGGCAGGCGCAGCCGCAGCCGCGCAGGGCAGGGCCGTCCGCAGAGCGGCAGCACGCAAGAAGGGGCAAGCGGCGGGCGCGGGGCGGCAGCAGGCGGCCCGCGGCGAGCGGCGGCACGCGGGAAGGGGCGAGCGACGGCAGGTTGGGCCTGATAAAAAGGATGGGGCTTGAGGTGGGCCCACATCCAGCTCAGCTTCTTCTCCACGTATGCTGCCAAGTCACCCTTATAGATGGGCTCCACCAGTCAGGACTGCCGTTAAAATGCTCTTAGTAGTAAATCAGTCCGATTCGCAACACTTGTACCTCAAAAATGGTACTGACATGACAAAATTACCAAAAATGGTACTGACCCGTCCCGACAGCCCTAATTGTGGTAGTTTTATCCAATTAACTCGCCGTGGTGCCCTCTACGACCACTCTCACACGGGTCAAAGCTACCACCTGCTTCTATCCCACCTCATGCATCGCGTCGCGAAGTAAGTTTTTTCTCATTTTTATCCGAAATTAGACTTTTGATCATGCATGTGTATGGTTATGAGATTCATTATGTCAAATTGTAGCCCCGCTATGAGGATGCCTACAGGGAGGTTTGCCAGGAGTTTCACCAAAAGATGAAGGAATGGTATGCTGCAATTGATGCCCGCGAGGATCACATTCAAGCGGCACATAAGGTTATTTTTTTCCCATTTAGCTACTTGCAAGAGGTTCTTATGGTGTATTTTCCTTGTCCATGCGTGACATATAATCTCACTTGTAGGTGTGGTATATGGCTCAGACAAATGGTACTCCAATGCCCCCTTTTGTCGAACCTCCACCAAAACCACCGATGCCAGTGTTGCCGTCAGAGGCCGAATTCCTTGCACGTCTAGCCACGGGGACTCCGGTTAGTACTTCACATAACTACAAGGTTATTAGTTACTTGTCACAAAAGAACTACTAAGTTACTAGATACTATTGCGCTCAAACATATGTAGGGATCAGCTCATTCAGAGACACCCTTTGGCCGTGCTACTGCCTCGCCTGGCGAGTCGCCTAGGACAACTCCACTTCACTTTGGTGGTCCTAGTCCTGGTCATTCTGTTGGACCGTCTCCTGACGAGGACTGTTACTCGCGCCGACGCTCGCCGATGCCGGTTAGTTGCAAGCAACACTTACACAATTTACCATGCATAAATTTTGACTTAGACAATTTGCTATACAAAAACTTTTAACTTTTTCTCAACTTCTCATGCATGAACTTTGACTTAGACAATTTTCCATTATAAATGAGCATGTTCTTTCGTTTTGTAGTGATCTTGAAGTCTATGATCCAGTGCTCGAAGTCCGTTGAAGACCGGTTGCTATGTATCCCATGACTATGTGTATTGAACATGTAGTGATTATGCTCTCCAAGACAATGTGCAATGAATGACATTGTAGTGATGAATATGTGTAATGAACTTGTAGTGATGACTATGTGCAATGAACTTGGAACGATGAGTGTGTGTATGACTATGTATCTACGAAGATTTGATAGTCTTGAATTCTTTTGCATGGTTTACAGTCAATTTATATATATATATATATACAGTCAATATATATATATATATATTCATGTGCTTGCCTATGAGCATTTTTTTGTATAAATAAGCTGTGAAAAAAATACAGGGACATCAATGCCGACAGTTATACCGTCAGCCCTATAACGGCTAGCACGGCCTGGACATCAACGCCGACGGTTATACCGTCGGCCCTGTAATGGCCACCTGAACACAACAGCAGCAACGCCGACGGTAATACTGTCGGTAGTATAACTATACCTGGACACAACAGCAGCAACGCCGACGGTAATACTGTCGGTAGTATAACTACAACTGAGGTGAACTGGCCAAACGCCGACGGTAATACCGTCAGCACTATAACTACACGTGGGCACTAAAGTTGTAACGCCGACGGTAATACCGTCGGCACTATAACTACACCTGGGTACTCCCAACGCCCTGGTCTTCCTACACGTGGCCATCTACACCGTCATCTAAGTTCCGTTAACTTCGTGCGCCGACGGCCATGTGACGCCGACGGGCGGCATATACTGTCGGCACAAGAGGCTACGCTGACGGTCGATGCTACGCCGACGGGCATGTAGCTGTGCTGACGCGAGAGATGCTGACGGCTTTGTGCCGACGGTCACCGTCGGCGTTGTCATGTGCTAACGGTTTTCCGGGCTACGCTGACGGTTATAACCGTCAGCATCGTAGCTTGTTCCCGTAGTGATGACCCTCTTGAGGGCATCGTTTTTGGAGTCGGACGTGGGCAACGGTTGAGCGGCTTCGTCTTGCACGGAGATTTTGGCGAAGATGTCAACTCGTGCTGGCCGACAGGTGCTACTCTAAGTCATGCCTATTCGATAGGTGCTATGCACGAAAGATCTTCCGAGGCCTTCAAGATGTGTCGGCCAGTGGCACTAGGCGGCATGGTGTATACGTTGTGACCGTGAAGTCCGCAGGTGATCGCGTGCAGGGTGGTGGTGCTGCTTGGCACTGTGGTGGTCTCGGTGGCTAGCGTGGCGATAGTCTTTGCATTGGTCTACACAATTAAGTAGGATCGTCGGAAGAAAGCAGAGGCGGCGACATCCAAAGCAAGCGCATTGCTATAGCTACGCGGATATGCTGAGGCGAATCTGGGCTCTTGGCTTGCCTAGAGCGGTTGGAATAAATGTCGTGAGCATCGCTTGATGCAGAGGTCTAGTCTCGGTTCCCTTTTCCAAAAAAAGTTGAATGAGCTTGCATACTCCATACACCGTGATCTCTATGTCTCCTTGCATGTGTTATTTTTGTTTTGGACTTTTCATCGATATATTGTACTTGTGGAATACTGTAAATAAGAATTTTCTACATAAAAAATATAAAAAACAAATGAGAAAATGATGTTTATATATACATGTTATAGTTTTTTATTGCATGAAGTGAACAAAATATCATAGAAGAAATTATATCCAGTATATAGTATCTTCCTTAATTGTTCCACCCAAGCCTGAGAGTTGCATTGCGAGTTCGCTACTACGTCTGGCATTTTAGCTAGTACGCCATACATATTGATTAACCACACTATATCTTGTCACAACAACACAAAACCCATATAGTGTATCTAGAGGCATAGGTCACATGCGGAAATTATTGACTAGCATATGTTGAGATTTATGCGTACCTCTGGCCTGCAAGGATTCCTCGCAGCTGGTTGATCAGCTGTCTTTCGTCCAATATTTGTGCGGCTTTGTGCAGCTCTTTGTCAAGTTCAAAGAGGATGTCACGGAGAACTTTCTTCACGCATTGGTTCTGACCAACTGGAACAAAACCCTGACAGTTGTATGTTTTGCTAACCTTGTCATACAATGCTTTTGCAAGGGTGGTCTTGCCCAAACCTCCAGATCCAACAATGGAAACTATCTTGGGATTTTTTTGGGGCGTCTCAGCACCCTCGGACAAGATCTTCATTAGCTCATCAATTGGCTCCTCGGTACCAACAAGGTCAGAGACCTTGTTGTATAGAGCCGAGAGACGAGGATCAACTGTAGTTGTTGCATGATTAGAAACAACATCATTGATCTTGTACCTATCATATCGTTCCTTTATCTTTCTAACCTGGCTCTCAAATTCTTCCATGTCATTGGCTATTTCATGGCGTGCCTTGAACTTGGTGAACTTGTTGCGGGCTTTCTTCAACCAGTTCTTGAATTTGTCCTCGGTTACACTGGTCACAAAGGAGTCAAGGCGGTCCTCGATGGCGTAGGACAACTCCCTGACCTCATTAGCCCAAATCTTCACCTGCGGGTCAAGTTGATCCAGCGGCACGCTGGATACCTTCACAAGGAACACTTGCATGCTCTCGAGCTCGACCTTTAGGTCGCCAATCCCCTTCTTAACAGTATCCTTCAGGTTGTACTCATCTATGAGCAGTTTGCCCAGCTTGGGGATGAGGGTTCCCATAGCACCCGTAGCAAATTCCATAGTTGATTCTCACCTTTTTTTCCCTCTATCTCTTCCGCCTTCTTTGCTAGATTTTTCTTGTTCTTCGCACCTGGTATATAGCATGACACAATCAAGAAGAGGATTAGAGCAGCCCGAGAAGGAAATGTATGCGAAGAAAAAGAAATTACCAGGGAATTAAATAAACAGCCCGAGAAGGATACTTGGAACCAGGTGCGCGCAACAAGAAGAAGGCTACTAGCTACAATGCAGAGCTGTATGAGGAGTGGATGTGGATGGAGCAAGGGAAATGAAGGGAAATCTACCAGGCAGGACCGTGTGAGGAGTGGACCTGTGGTCATTGAGTCATAAGTTCTCCCACATGCCCGTAGTAGTAGTATGTACTGTCTCCTCCATGAATGAATCACGTGATGATGGGTCCTGCCATTGCTGATGAAGGTCAGTCGTGTTCACATTCATCCCATCCAATTAATTTACGTGCTATGCATCTACATTGGCAAAGGACAACTACAGTATGTTTATTTATGAGCATGCACGCCTGCCATTGTGGAAAAGTCTTTCGACAAGATCTGCAACACAGACTTGACCAGAGGATCCTAGGCTATAGTGATAAGTTAATATATTTATGTCGAAATCGAATAACTAAACTTACAACCAGAAGGTATAGTGCAGACCGAATATGGATGATGAATAATCAACGAAAGATACATTCTAGAATAAATAACATGTTCAAGCAGTGTAAGTGTAACTGATTGAAACAGGACATGAAGAGCTGCAATATGTGAAGTATTTTTTTTCATGTTTTTGTGTTCTCTATTTAATTCAGAAACTTAATAAATAAATGCAACAGAAAACATAAAAACCTTTTCCCAGTTGTAAAGCAAGTAACCAATTTTTCTCTTTTAAGCATTTTTTATTTTTGTTTAAAAAACCACTCTAATGCTAAGCAAACAACATTTTTTACGAATACTATAGCTTTTTTTTTTGCATTATTGGTGAAAGGAAACCCCACAAATAATGTGTTAATTGGTCTACAGACTGGTGAGACTTGGAAGTCTTCGGGAGTACCACGAGTCTGCAAACAAGGCAGCACATAATTTTAGGATGGCTAAGTAAATAGGAAAAACATATGCATTGATATATATAATAGGCAACACATGGAGAAAGGGTCTCTGCGTTGTATACAGAACTATAGCGACATAATGTGGAGAGCTGTAGCTTATACAGACTGACATGTGGGAACTATATATATGTATTAGGACCAACGCCGATCCAGATGGCAAACTAGCAATGCTAGGAAGGGTCGATGAGGCAAGCGCTGCAGCAAGATTACTGCATTTCAAAGGGGCATGCACATATGTAATCAGTGAGTCATAAGTTCTCCCAAATGCCCATAGTAGTATGTACTGCTCAATCCAGGTTAGTCCCACCTGTCATCCTCAGCCAGTATCAATGAAATATGCTGCCTCCTCTATAAATGATTGGTATGATGATACTGGGTCCTGCCAGCCTGTCCTGGCTGATGAAAGTCAGTCGCGTTCACATTTATTTCCATAGCATTATTTACATTGGTAAAGGACAGATGATTAGCTCTCTACAGTCATTATTTTGTCATCCTCAGCCAATATCAGTGAGTCATTATTTTGTCAGGATACAAGCAATGCCACTCTGGAAGTTATATATATCAAATAACTATACATACAACATAAAAAAGAACACCAACTGAAATAAAATCATACATTCAAAGAGAAGGTATACTGCAGATCAAATATGCAGACTGAATAATTTACAAAAGAAACATTCAATAACGAGAGCATCTTCACCGGCGCACCCAAAGCATCGCCGGCACAACGCTATTGGGGACGCCGGCAGCGCTAGTCTAAATTGAGGGAGGCCCGTCACACAGCGGCGCACCCCAAACGCCAAACCCCAAACAAAATTCCGCAAACAAAATACTAAATACGCCGATCTAGTTAACTGTTTGTACATATTTTGCATGAAATTAAAAAAAGTAAACCAAAAGATGGCCACCGCCGTAGAAACCCTAACCTATTGGCGATCGAAGACACTGAAGTCGAGGCCACCGCCTCCGACTCCGGCTTGGGCGCTGGCGCACTTGGCAGCCCCGCTTCTGCATCATCTAGCGCCGTGGCGAGGTCGATGACGGCGTCGTTGTCCTCCGTGGACAACCACTGCGCGAATGCGTTGGAGGCTGGCGGGACAGTGTTGTACGACGCCTGCATCAGCATCGCCTTTCTCGGCTTGTCGTCAAGGTCGCTGGGGTCGGCAAAGGCCACATGGAGCGGCAAAGGCCACATGGAGCTCCAGCTCCACCTCCCTGTAGCTCCAACTCTTTCTCCTTCTTTGGCGTTGGCGGGGCCCTCTCCTGCTTTGGGCACCGCAGAGAATGGTGGTCACGCGGTGGCGATGGCGGCTTCTCCCGCTTCGGGCGCCGGAGAGAGAGAGATGGCTTTGGGGGAAGCAGCACACGTGGCTCATTCCGCGCGCCGCCGTCGCAGATGACAATGTTGCCTGCAAGGCGAGGAGGAGCAAGGTACGGCGGCGAGCGTGAGGGAGTCGTGGAGAAGAGGAACGCGCGCCGGAGACGAAGCGGGGAAGCCGAAACGTAGCCAAACTCGCGCAGCGTCTCGCCAACGTTGCGCTCGTGCCACCACGTGTGCTGCCCCACGCAGTTCAACTGGCTGCGTAGGGGCCGAAGAGGCGGGCGAGCTCCCGATCCCGCCCTTCTTGGAACAGCTGCAGCCAGAGCACTGAGTCGCCCGACGCGGATCTGCCTGCTGCTCCCACGTTAGCGACTCGCGCTGCTCGTTGATGTAGGCGGTGAGTGCGTCCTGGTCCGAGATTGGGGGAGCGGCGTAGCCGGCGGCGGATATGTTCCAGCCATGCGGCAGCCGGTGGTCAGGCATCACGAGGAGGTGGTTCTCGTAGAGAACCGTCGCCTCCTCGAGGTTGATTTTGTGTCTACGCGCCTCGTCCTCCACAATCTCCTTGCATTTTCGGGAGCCACCATTGTGCGCCATCACCGGCGAGGTTGGAGGATAAGTGAGACGGGAGGAGGATGAGGCGACGGTGTGAGGAGTGGCGACACGGAGCAGAGAGGGGTTTTATTGTCGGTAGGGCAGGCGAGACGGTGGGGCGGCATTACTCTGGCGTCGGGAGCTGCGTCGGCACGCATCAGCAGCGATTGGACAAGTCGCTACCGCGGCAGGCCGGCCATTAATTTCCCCGACTGACACTGACCGCGCCCCCTCTCACTGCCGCTCTCTCGCTGTATCCGACGTGGCTGGACTTGTCGCCCCAGTTCTGCATCAGTTGGCGCCATGGCGAGGTTGATGGCGGCGTTGTTGTCCTCCGCGGACAACCACTGCGCGAACACATCGGAGGCTGGCGGGATGGTGTTGTACGACGCCTGCATCAGCATCGCCTTTCTTGACTTGTCGTCAAGGTTGCTGGGGTCGGCAAACGTCACATGGAGCTCCAGCTCCACCTCCTTCTCCCTCTTTGGTGGCGGCGGAGCCCTCTCCTGTTTCGGGCTTCGCAGAGAAAGGTGGTCACGCGGCGGCGATGGCGACTTCTCATGCTTCGTGCGTCGGAGAGAGTGATGGCTTTGGGGGAAGCAGCACCCGTGGATCATTCCGCGCGCCACCGTCGCGGATGACAATGTTGCCTGCACGGCGAGGAGGAGATTTGTTGGTGAGGAGGAGGGCTGGAATGGGTTTGTCGGTGATTATTTCGGGGCTGGAAAACTGTCGGCACCCTATTGGCCGTGCCGGTGTGAGCGCAAAACATGTTCCACTAGCATAACCCATTAAAACCAGACAACCTGAAGTGCAATATGTGTAACCTAGATTGAACCGAAAGTCCAAAACAACTAATATTAACGATAGTAGCTACTCCATCGACAGTAGCTCCTCTTTGGCTTCAACAGAAACAATCTTGGTCATACATTCTTCTTCTCAATAGAAACAATCGGTCTTTGTCGAGTTCTGAACATTGGTAAATTGGATTATCCGACCAATAGAACCTGATTGTTTCAGGCTTGCTACTTTCCCCCCAAAAAATTATAATTAACCGGGAATTGATTGGTATTTAATCTAGCATGTTGAAGCTAGGCATTTAAGCAAACAGGGCAGCGACACGGAAAATACTCTAGCGCGCATTCCGTCTTGCCGTCCTGGGGTCTGCACCAAATTGTTCCCATGTGAAGAATGCAAGGACCGTCGCTCCATCAGGCCAGGGGTACGCTGAGGGAGGAGACCGTGCGGGAGACTCCCCATCGGACGGGCTAACGCCGGGATGGAGGAGACCGCGTCGGGCATCACGCCGCGCGAGGTCCCCGGCCGTTCTGACGTTGGCGGCGGTGGGGATTAGGGGAGTGTTTTGCGAAATTACCGAGAAGGCTCAGCCGTTGCTTGTCTTACAAAGACTTTTTTCAACTGCTCAGATTAATAATGTCCCATTTAGCATTTCATAAAATCCAGACAATTTAGTCCCGAGTAGAAAACAGGGCTTCCTTTCGGAGCTGTCCGGAGGAGCATCATACACCAGATTTTTTCCACCAGACACGACCTGTTTTCGGGTCAACCGGGACTAAAACCGTGTGGGAGACTCCCCATTGGACGGCCTAACGCCGGGATGGAGGAGACCGTATCGGGCATCACGCCGCGCTAGGTCGCCGGCTATTCTAGAGTTCGGCGGAGTAGCGGTTGGATTAGAGCATCTCTAACCCAAAGAGACTAAGGGCGTGTTTGGTTTAGCGGATATCCCCAAGTGGTTAGTGGTAGCCACTGAAAAAGTGGTTGCCAGCAGTTTGGTTCAGAGGCGAGATGGGATAGGACCAGATTCCTGGATTATTCTCTCAAAACGGTGGCTCTGCTCATCCCACAAAATCGGGCGGATGGGCTCAACCACTTCTGGCTCCCACGCTAGTCTCACCCCAAAATCACAATTCGCGTCGTTTTCCTCGCTCACAGCCCGTCCCGATCCTATCCTTTCCTAGTTTCTGCGCTCCTCTCTCTCTCGTCAGCAAGGCGGCAGCGTCAAGAAAAATCAGGCGGTGGCAAGTACTCAAGATCAACAGGGTACAACGACGGCAGGTACATCTCTTTCCTCTCCGTATTGGTCTGGGATGGCTCGAGGAGGGCGATGCCATGGAGGGGCGGGGGGCATAGGCCATGGGTGGGCGACGGGAGGGTGCAGGCCATGGGCGGTCTCTAGCCATGGAGGGCGGTGGCGAAGGAAGGGAATGGTGCAGTGGCAAGAGAGTGCGACGGGAGGTGGTGGACAGGAAGGGCGAGGGGCCTGGGGGCAGTGGCCATGGAGGGGCGACAAGGTGGTCGGGCCGGTGGAGACTACGAGTGGTGATGGGGCTGGTAATATCACGGTACCAACAAAGAGGTCACCATCCACAGTATAGCCTCCTCATCCCTTATCCCCAACCACATTTTACCCTTCTAACCAAACAAAAAATTGGCCCATCCCTCACACTCAACCAAACAGCCCCTAAAGCCACGCACAAAATTGGTCAGAGGACTATACCTGAGATACCAGAACCTAAAATCTCACCCTACTCTCTCATATTTACTTCTCCGCAAGGCCGATAAGTATATTTTCGATCCAGTCGGCCATCCCGCCAAAGCGTCCCACGCCGGTCCTGACCTCCTCACCTGCCGCCGGCCAAGCCACCCCACGGCGGCTGCTTTCATAAGTTATTGTCCACGGTTTTTGGTTTATATGTGAATTTGCATGGCTCGTATGACTCATTACATGTTGGAGAGATATGACAAGAAACTCGTTGTTTTCGTATTTTTTGGCCGTTTTTATGAGCTATTGCCCACAATATTTGAGATTCCAGGGCGATTTATAATGACCCTAAGACCGATACATGTTTGAGAGTTATGATAAAAAAACTCGTTGTTTTCATGTTTTTTGTCCATTTCCATAAGTTATTGCTTTGTGTTCCAAGCGGATTTACATGGCTCGTATGACTCGTTACACGTTTGAGAGATATGACCAGAAACTCGTCGTTTTCGCATTTTCTCACCGTTTTTATAAGTTATTGCCCACAGTTTTTGGGTTCCAGAAGGATTTGCATGGCTCGTATAACTCGTTAGATGTTTAAGAGATTTGACCAGAAAATCATCGTTTTGTATTTTATGGGTGTTTTCATGAGCTATTGTCCACAATTCTGGGTTCCAGGGCGATTATAGAAACCCTAAGACTCAATACATGTTTGAGAGTTATGATCAAGAAATCATCGTTTTTGCATTTTATGGCCGTTTCCAGGAGTTATTGTCCACAGTTTTTGGTTTCCAAGCGGATTTGCATGACTCGTATGACTTGTTACATGTTTGAGAGATTTGACCAGAAGCTTGTTGTTTTTGCGTTTTATGGCCATTTTTCATGAGTTATTGACTATAATATTTGGGGTTTCAGGGCGATTTACAGTAGCCCTAAGAAACGATATATGGTTAAGAGTTATGAGAAAAAACTCATCGTTTTCGTGTATTCTGGCCATTTTTATGTGTTATTGCCCATATTTTTTGGATTCCTGGCAGATTTGCATGACTCATATGACTCGTTAAATGTTTTAGAGATATGACTAGAGACACATAGTTTTCGTGTTTTTCGGCCGTTTTTATGAGCTATTGCCCACAGTTTTTGGGTTCCAGTTGGATTTGCATGGCTCGTATGACTCGTTACATGTTTGAGAGATATGACTAGAAACTCGTTGTTTTCGCGTTTTATGGCCGTTTTCATGAGCTATTGCGCATAGTTTTGGGCCTCTATGCCGATTTACGCGAACCTCAGACCCGATACATGTTTGAGAGTTATGACCAAAAAGTCGTCGTTTTCGTGTTTTTTGGAAGTTTCATGAGTTATAGGAGCCCACATTTTTTGGGTTCCAGGCGAATTTGCATGGCTCGTATGACTCGTAACATGTTTAACACATATGACCAAAAACTCGTTGATTTCGCGTTTTATGGACATTTTTAAGAGCTATTGCCCACAATATTTGGGGTTCTATGCAGATTTACACCGACCCTAAGACCCGACACATGTTTAAGAGTTATGACCAAAAACTTGTCATTTTTGTATTTTCTAGCTGTTTCCATGAGTTATTGCCCATAGTATTCGGGTTTCAGGCGGATTTGCATGGCTCGTATGACTCGTTACATGTTTGAGAGATGACCAAAAACTCGTCGTTTTCGTATTTTCTGGCCGTTTCCATGAGTTATTGGCCACGGCTTTTGCGTTCCAGGCAGATTTGCATGGCGCGTATGACTCGTAAAATGTTTTAGAGATATGGCTAGAAACACGTAGTTTTCGTGTTTTCTGGCCGTTTTCATGAGCTATTGCCCATAGTTTTTGGGTTCCAGGCAGATTTGCATGGCTCTTATGACTCATTACACGTTTGAGAGATATGATCAGAAACTCGTCGTTTTCAGGTTTTATGGCCGTTTTCATGAACATTGCCCATAGTTTTGGGTTTCCAAGGCGATTTACAGCGACCTTAAGACCCAATACATGTTTGAGAGTTATGACCAAAAACTCGTCGTTTTCGTGTTTTATGGCCATTTTCATGATCTATTGCCCATAATATTTGGGATTCTAGGGAGATTTATAATGACCCTAAGACCCGATACATGTTTGAGAGCTATGACAAAAATTCGTCGTTTTCTTGTTTTCTGGCAGTTCCCATGAGTTATTGCCCATAGTGGGTTCGAGGAAAATTTGCATGGCTCATATGATTTGTTACATGCTTGAGAGATATGACTAGAACTCATCGTTTTTGCGTTTTATGGCTGTTTTCATGAGCTATTGCCCACAATATTTGGAATACCAGGGCGATTTACAACAACCATAGGACCCGATACATGTTTAAGAGTTATGAGCAAAAAACTCGTCGTTTTCGTGTTTTCTGGCCGTTTCCATGAGTTATTGCCCACAGTTTTTGGCTTCTAGGCAGATTTGCATGCCTCGTATGACTCGTTACATGTTTTAGAGATATGACCAGAAACATTTCGATTTCGTGTTTTCTGGCCATTTTCATGAGTTATTGTCCACAGTTTTTGAGTTCCAAGCGGATTTGCCTGGCTCGTATGACTCGTTACATGTTTGGGATATGACCAAAAACACGTCATTTTTGCGTTTTATGGCTGTTTTCATGAGCTATTGCCCACAGTTTTGGGTTTCTAGGGCGGTTTACAGCGATCTTAAGGCCTGATACATGTTTGAGAGTTATGACCAAAAACTCGAGGTTTTCATGTTTTTTGGCCATTTCCAAGAGTTATTGCCCATACTTTTTGGGTTCCAGGAGGATTTTCATGACTCGTATGACTCGTTGCGTATTTGAGAGATATGACTAGAAACTCGTCGATTTTGCATTTTATGGCCATTTTCATGAACTATTGTCCACAGTTTTGTGATTCTAGGGCCATTTACGAAGACCTTAATACCCGATATATGTTTGAGACTTATGACAAAAAACTCGTTGTATTCGTGTTTTATGGCAGTTTCATGATTTATTGCCTGCAATTTTTGGATTCTAGATGGATTTGCATGGCTCGTATGACTCGTTATATGTTTGAGAGATATGAACAGAAACTCGTCGTTTTCGCGTTTTATGGCCGTTTTCATGAGCTATTGCCCATAATATTTGGGTTTCTAGGGTGATTTATAGCGAACCTAAGAATCGATACATGTTTGAGATTTATGGCCAAGAACTCGTCGTTTTCATGTTTTCTGGCTGTTCCCATGAGTTATTGCCAACATTTTTTGGGTTCTAGGCGGATTTGCATGGCTTGTATGACTCATTATATGTTTGAGAGATATGACCAGAAACTCATCGTTTTCGCATTTTCTGGCTGTTGTCATGAGTTATTGACCATAATTTTTGGATTCCGGGCGGTTTTGAATGGCTCGCATAACTCATTAGTTGTTTGAGAGATTTGACCAGAAATTATCGTTTTCACATTTTATGGACGTTTTCATGAGCTATAGCCCATAGTTTTAGGGTTCCAGGACGATTCACGAAGACCTTAAGACCCGATATATGTTTGAGAGTTATGACCAAAAATTCGTGGTTTTCTGGCTGTTTCCATGAGTTATTGCCAACAGTTTTTCGTTTCTAGGCGGATTTGCATGGCTCTTATGACTCATTACATGTTTGAGAGATATGACTAGAAACTCGTCGTTTTCATGTTTTATGATCGTTTTCATGAGCATTGCCCATAGTTTTGGGTTTCCATGAGTTATCTGCCCACAGTTTTTGGCTTCCAGGCGGATTTGCATGGCTCGTATGACTCGTTACATGTTTTAGAGATATGAACAGAAAAATATCGATTTCGTGTTTTATGGCCGTTTTCGTGAGTTATTTCCCACAGTTTTAGGGTTCTAGGGGGATTTACTATAACCTTAAGACCCGATACATGTTTGAGAGTTTACGACAAAAAACTCATCGTTTTCGTGTTTTATGGCTGTTTTCATGAGCTATTTCCCACAATATTTGGGATTCTAGGGAGATTTACAGTGATCCTAAGAACTGATACATGTTTGAGAGCTATGACCAAAAAGTCGTCGTTTTCGTATTTTTTGGCAGTTCTCATGAGTTATTGCCCATAGTTTTTGGGTTCCAGGCGGATTTACATGGCTCATATTTGGGATTCGAGGGCAATTTACAGCGACCATCAGACCCGATCCATGTTTAAGAGTTATGAGCAAAAACCCATCGTTTTCGTGTTTTCTGGTCATTTCCATGAGTTATTGCCTGCGGATTTGCATGGCTTGTATGACTCGTTACATGTCATAGAGATATGACCAGAAACATGTCGTTTTCGTGTTTTCTGGCCGTTTTCATGAGTTATTGCCCTACGTTTTTGAGTTCTAGGCAGATTTGAATGTCTCGTATGACTCGTTACATGTTTGAGAGATATGACAAAAAACACGTCGTTTTCGCGTTTTATGGCTATTTTCATGAGCTATTGCCCATAGTTTTGGGTTTCTAGGCCGATTTACAGCGATCTTATGGCTCGATACATGTTTGAGAGTTATGATTAAAAACTCGCGGTTTTCATGTTTTTTGGCCGTTCCCATGAGTTATTGCCCTTATTTTTTGGGTTCCAGGCGGATTTGCATGAAACTCGTATGACTCATTACATATTTGAGACATATGACTAGAAACTCGTCGTTTTTGCGTTTTATGAATATTTTCATGAGGTATTGCCCATAGTTTTGGGATTCTAGGGCCATTTACAGAGATCTTAAGACCCGATACATGTTCGAGAGTTATGACCAAGAACTCGTCGTTTTCGTGTTTTCTGGCCATTTCCATGAGTTATTGCCCATAGTTCTTGGCTTCTAGGAAGATTTGCATGGCTCGTATGACTCGTTATATGTTTTAGAGATATGACTAGAAACATGTCGTTTTCATGTGTTCTAGCCGTTTTCATGAGCTATTGCCCACAGTTTTTGGGTTTCTAGGGTGACTTATAGCGATATTAAGGCCCCATACATGTTTAAGAGTAATGACCAAAAACTCGTAGTTTTCATGTTTTTTGGCTGTTTCCACGAGTTATTGCCCATAGTTTTTGGGTTCTAGGAGGATTTGCATGGTTCGTATGACTCGTTACATGTTTGAGAGATATGACTAGAAACTCGTCGTTTTTCTATTTTATGGCCATTTTCGGAGACCTTAAGACCCGATACATGTTTGAGAGTTATGACCAAAAACTTTTCACTTCGTGTTTTCTGGCCGTTTCCATGAGTTATTGCCCACAGTTTTTGGCTTCATATACGTCCAATTTGCATTACCATTCTATATCATAATTTACCTCTGTTAATTGATATATGTCTTATTATGAGGTATTACTTATGTATTTTCATCTATTTATGCATGTTGGATGATTCTTGGAGGATGAACTGCCGGAGTCTGGATTCTGATGGAAAAAGAGGTGTTTTGATGCAATTTCGCGAACATTAGGAAAATACCAGAAAAATATGGGAAAATTATATTTTCCGAGAAGACAAAGGAAGCCAGAAGGGGAGGCGAAGAAGGGCCATAGGGGGCCCACACCCCCTAGGCGCGGGTCCCCCTAGGCCGTGCCTAGGGCAGGTGTGGCCCACCTGCTCGGCTCCCGACTCTGCCCTCTCGCCTATATATTCCTTACGGTACCCTAACACCAGGGGAGCGACCACAGATAGATTTCCGCCGCCTCTGCGGGGCGGAAAACACCGAGAGAGAAAGATCTCTCCGGCTGACAGATTTCTGCCGGGGGAATTCCTTCCTGGAGAGGGGAGATCGTCGCCATCAACACCATCATCAAGCTAGGATTCATCGGGATCATCATCATCATCATCCACACCATCATCTCCATCAAAACCATCATCATTACTCCATCCCGCTGTAACAATCGTGTTGAATACTTGCTTAGTTCATTAGGGGAAACTTTCCCGTTATTGATTACTATTGTAGTTGATGCTTGTGAGTGGAACCATTGGATTATTGGTTATGTTCAGATTGTTATCCATTACCATATCATCTCATATCTTAATCCATATGATGTCTCGTGAGTAGTTCCTTTAGTTCTTGAGGACATGGGATAAGTCATGTTGTTAGTAGTGGATTTGTGTTGAGTTATTATTCAATGGTTTAGTATTTAAGTTGTGGTGCTATTCTTCTAGTGGTGTCATGTGAACGTCGACTACATGATACTTCACCATTTATGGGCCTAGGGGAATGCATTGTGTATTTGGCTAATAATTGTGGGGTTGCCGTAGTGACAGAAACATGAACCCCCATTAGGACACCTTTCCTGTAGTTGCGGATGCTTGTAGGAGATTTAATCACAAGTATGTATTAGTCCAAGTAAGGTCGGTATGTTAGCACAGGTTTACCCACACAACACTTACAACACCAAAGAAGAGTACTCAGCTATTTGAAGAGAAAGCACTTGACAGAATTCTCATGTGTCCTTGAGAACGTTTGGTCCTTATAAGTATTTCCATCGGCTTGTCCTTTGCTAAGAAAGGATTGGGCCACTTGTTGCGTTTGTTCATTGTCTTTATTACTTGCACCTTGTTTTGTTGCTTTATCAGAAAACCACTAAAAATCTGTTTGCTAAGTATTTACAGAGAGTTCCTGCTCCATACCACTAGTCAACACCTTCTGCTCCTCATTGGGATCGAGACTCCTATTTATCGAAAGTACTGCGATACACCCCCTATACTTGTGGGTCATCAAGACTATTTTCTAGTGCCATTGCCGAGGAGTGAAGCGCTATTGAAGACTAGAACTGGTAAAGGAAGCTTCTACTGTGAGTATTGCTTTTGTTTTTGTTTGTTTCTTTGTTTCCAATATGGATAACTGTTATCACCATATTTTGGCCAAGGAAGGAGTTGGGCCGCGATCAAGATGGGCTTAGAAGATATGTATATTCAACACATTGTTGAATCGGCCTCGGATGTTATTTTGGGCCAAGTTGCCCGTGTATCTTATATTGTAGTAGAATCCGTTTAAAATTAGGTAGGAGATAGAGTTATAGAGTTATTCCAAAGACAGAAGTCTCCGGACTATAAATATGTACCTAAGGTTATCGAAAAAGGAGGACAATCACGTTCACAACAAAATCAATCTCGGCGCATCGCCACCCCTTGTTTCTAGGGTTTCTTTCGGGTAAGTGTCATGCTGCCTAGATCGTATCTTGCGATCTAGGCAGTACCTACTTATGCGATTATTCGGTGTTACTCGTACTGAAGCCTTGTTGATGGCGAGTAATACTTTTACCACGGATTTGTTTAGGCTAGCATCAATATTTATTGTCATAACCGTCTAGTTGTGCTGCCTTTGCTAATCTCGCTACCTCTGCACTTTTCCAGGTGCAGGGGTAGCACCTTGCTTCATCTTTATTATGTTGATTTGATCCGTTATAGTTGCCTTGCTTTCCGAGGTTTGGTTTGATATCTATGTAGTCAGGCCTTACAAACGAGTTGAACGATCCAGTAGTACGAAAAGATATAGTTTGCTAATTCAAGAGAAGTTGTTCCGGGAATTGACATTACGTTGGTTTTTAGGCCTTCTCTAGGGTTAGTTTTCCATCATCTTTTGTATTCACCAGGCTTAACTACGTGTAGGATGTTCCAATTACATAGTGAGAATTTTAAACTGTCGTGGATTAATTTAACTTGTATTGATGAAGCAAGCCCCCCATGTTATTATAGATCTAATGCAAAACCATGGGACCATCGGCTCCTAGAGCCGATTCACAGGGAAACCTGAAAGCCGATCACGGCTTGAATTTTACGTGTGTGTGTTTGCCATGCAGGAAATCAATCGAAGCAATCTCGCACCTTCCTGATCAGGTATAGGTCAGGTGGCACGTCCTCGAACCAGCCAGGGCACGTGCCGGAGTTTTGCGGGCCGTTGCCCGAGGGACCAAGGCCCACCAGCAGTCTTGGGAGCCTCCCGGCTCTTCGTGTTGCCAGTCGCTGCCCGCCGGTGGGTTTTGGCAGGCAACACATTCTGGCACGCCCGGTGGGACATTCAACAACGTCTACATCAACATCCGACGCGGCAATGGAGAACAGACCGGTCACATACGAGGAGCTGCCTGAGGAGCATAAGGCGAAGTATGATGAGGTCAAAGCTCTCTTCGAAGCCGATCTCATCGGCTCTTTCGAGAGAACTCGCAAGCATGGTATCAGGTGGAAGGGGTTTTCACCTGAAGGAGCTCTAGACGAGGTTGATCTGTCTATTCCCTCAGAAGAGCGCACCAGAGCCCTGCGACAGGAAGTCAACTACATGGTGGCTCATTCTCTAAATCGCCATTCTGAGAGCCTGGTGAACGCTTTTGAGCGCGTTGCGGTCCGCGTGGTACAGGAGATCGCGAAACATCAGTACGCTCCGTCAGGGCCTACCCTAGGGGCTCATCAGGGAGAGAGGCTACTCCATACTAGGCCACAGCTGCCATTTACACTGGCAGCTCCAGAGCCGTCAGGAGCACCAGCGTACGTTGTCTACAAAATTGGAGGTGACCCTGGCGATTACCAATTCCTGTCCGAACCACCTAAGGAGATCCCACATGGATACGCGTGCACCTACGTGCCGGATTGCAACAACCTGACACGCACGAACCAGGTAGCAACTGCAGGGATCTCTGGAGCAGGAGTTGCCGGAGCAGGGCCTATGGGAGTGAGTATCCCCGGAGCAGGGATGTCTGGGATGGACGCCGATAAACAGGCATGGCTAGCCAAATACGCCACCGGAGTGAGCGCTGAAAATTTAGCCCCTACGGCTCAAACGGTGGAACAAATCCGTACCATCCTCAGAGACCAGTTCGGCTTCGTGCCGAAAAGGAGAACGATCGGCTACTCCAAGCCGTATCCTAATGAGTTTGATCTGATCCCGTTACCACCCAAGTATCGGCTCCCTGAGTTCTCAAGATTCAGTGGATCGGAGGGATCGAGCTCGATTGAGCACGTGAGCCGATACCTGGCGCAGTTAGGTATGATTTCAGCATCGGACCAGTTGCGCGTGAGGTTTTTTGCGCAATCGCTGACGGGGCCAGCTTTCGGGTGGTACACCTCGTTACCACCAGACTCGATCCAGACCTGGAAGCAACTGGAAGAACAGTTCCACATTCAGTATCATTCGGAAGCTTCCGAAGCTGGCATCGCCGACCTGGCGCAGGTACGGCAGAAGCGGGGAGAGACGGTAGCTGAGTACATCCAACGTTTCAGGACCGTCAAGAACCGATGTTATTCGGCTCGTTTATCTGAGAAAGAAGCGGTCGAGCTAGCGGTGTTGGGTCTCGCAGCGCCTATCAAGGATCTGGCTTTCCAGGCAGAATACAACTCGTTGGCACATATGGCCCAGAAGCTGACAATGTATGAACAGCGCCACCCAGAGTTGTACCAAGATAAGTTCAAGCGTCCGATTAGCCTGGTTGACACAGAAGAAGAAGATCTTACGCAAGACCAGGAGGTAGCCGTAGCTGAATGGGCTCGGGGGGCAGACCCTGTGTCCTGCAAATGGGTGAAACAACAAGGGCCAGCAAAAGGGTTCGACTTCGACGTAGGCAAAGCTGAGCAAATATTTGATCTACTGCTCAAAGAGAAACAGCTGAGGCTGCCCGACGGCCATAAAATCCCCACAGTTCAAGAGATGAACGGGAGGCCCTACTGCAAGTGGCATCACTCGTTCACCCACACCACGAATGACTGCAAAGAGCTACGTCGCCAGATCCAGACTGCAATAGAACAAGGCCGCCTAATCCTTGGGCAGTTCGCCATGCAAGTAGACACAAACCCATTCCCTGGCGTCAACATGGTGGAACACGGCCAGTCCGCAAGGCGTCAGTTGGAGTTCTCTTTCGATGTCAACATGGCAGGACCTGCGTACCACGATGGCGCCTATGAGGAGGAAGACAACCGCCCTCGGGGAAGGAAAAGAGAAGAGACCGGCCCACGCGACCGGTCTCGTTATAATGACAGGCAGTATCTGACCGAGGAGCAAGTAAGAAGCGTGCGGTATCAGAAGCCACACTCCACGCACCTCCTTAACAAATATGAGCGCCAGCGTGACCAACGTCGCCGGCACGACGGAGACAACGACAGATATGAGCACAACGCTATTAAAAGGACGAAGGGAAAAGAAAGTGTAGACAGACATTGGGATTGCCCTTTCTTCAGGTATTGCTGGGACGCAGGAATGAGCCGATTGCCTACTGTCGACAATTGCCCAGAATGTGGACAGCAGAGGGATGACGCGGGACCCATCTCAGTGTTCACGCGCCTAGGGCCTCTCCCTCCTCGGGGAAAGAACGTCGAGGAGCTAATGGATGGAAAAGAAGAGGACAGGTACCACCGGCCAAGGTGGTGCCCCGATGGACTCAGGCACACTCAAAAACGGCGAGTTCAGCGACTGCGTAACCTAGAGGAAGCGGAGGCACAGTACCTCCACGCTTTAAGGAAGGCACGGCCTGATCTGGCCGTGAAAGTACAGCAAACGTTGGAAACAGAGGCTCGTCCGAAAAGGAAAGAATGGCGTCCCAAGCCAGTAAAAGCCGATGCGAAGACATCGGCTGGCACAAACATGGTGTTCACACTCCCATCAGAATTTTGCGCCCCAAGAGCCAAAGAGCTACCGGTAGCACAGTTGGACTGCGGCCCACGACCAGTTATCTTTGAAAAGCCGCACGAAAAGGGCTACAAACACCTGAAAGCTCTGTACCTACGAGGTTATATCAATGGGCAGCCTGTCCGCAAGATGCTAGTCGACACCGGAGCAGCCGTAAATATAATGCCATACTCCATGCTGCGACGGTTAGGACGCTCCACGGCCGACCTAATCAAAACCAACGTAACATTAAGCGACTTCAACGGCCAAACGTCAGAAACGCAAGGCGTTCTGAATGTCGACCTGACTGTAGGCAGAAAGACCATCCCGGCGTCGTTCTTTATCGTGGACAGCAAGAGCACCTACGCTGTCTTACTGGGCAGGGATTGGATCCACGCCAACTGCTGCATTCCTTCCACGATGCACCAGTGCTTGATACAGTGGGACGGAGATGAAGTGGAGGTCGTCCAGGCAGACGATTCGATCGAGATCTCCATAGCGGGCATGAGCATCTGGGAGGCAGGAGACCAAGAGCCGATCTCTGGAGTCAGTCTGGACGGCTGTGAACGCATCGAAGCTACAAAAAACAGGGTGAGGCTGGTCTTATCCACTGGCCTGGCAGAGTAGCACAGCCCACGATGGCACGTGGTAAGGCCGAACCCTGCGATCGGCCACAAAAAATAAAAAGCATCAATCCCACGACGAACCTGTCTTGCAGTCGTAGCAGGGAGCTCCCCTGCCATTGTAGAGCACAGATAAGTTGTAAACTTCCTTTGATTAAAGCAATAAAGAAGGGGGCCGATTCCGGCAATCGGCCCAAACTAACCTTGTGATCCTCACCAGCTATTTGCCCCGTGTTTAGCATCGATTTAACAGGTGACGGAAAACTGGGGTACGGGTTTACATCCGCTGACGAGCTAGAAGAGATTGACATCGGTCCTGGGGATAAGCCAAGACCAACATTTATCAGCAAGAAGTTAGACCCAAGTCTGCGGGATCCGATGGTAGCTTTGTTGAAGAAGTATCCAGATTGCTTTGCCTGGGATTACACAGAGATGCCCGGGCTGGACAGGAGCATCATCGAGCATCGGCTCCCGCTTAAAAAAGGATTTCGGCCGTTCCAGCAACGGGCACGACAGATGAAGGCCGAAATTTTGGAAGAAGTCAAAAAGGAGATCGAAAAAATGTTGACAGCCAAGCTAATCAGACCATGCAGGTATGCTGAATGGATTTCTAGCATCGTCCCTGTAGAGAAAAAGGACGGCCG
Source organism: Avena sativa (assembly GCA_916181665.1). NCBI lineage: Eukaryota > Viridiplantae > Streptophyta > Magnoliopsida > Poales > Poaceae > Avena > Avena sativa. The sequence continues at coordinate 7,844,683 of OV702300.1, forward strand.
CTGGCGGGTTGCCATAGATTTTCGGGACCTCAACAGAGCTACTCCGAAGGATGAGTACCCAATGCCGGTGGCAGAGACATTAATCAACGCAGCCGCTGGTCATAAAATCTTGAGCTTCATGGATGGCAATGCCGGTTACAACCAAATTTTTATGGCCCCGGAGGACATACACAAGACCGCATTCAGAGTCCCAGGCTCAGTGGGATTGTTTGAGTACGTAGTCATGACGTTTGGACTGAAGAACGCCGGCGCCACATACCAAAGAGCCATGAATTACATCTTCCATGATCTAATCGGCAAACTGGTGGAAATCTATATCGACGACGTGGTGGTTAAGTCATCCTCAGTACGAGGACACTTAGACGATCTGCGACATGTCTTGGACCGAACAAGGAAATTCGGCCTACGGATGAATCCAAAGAAGTGTGCCTTCGGCGTAACGGCCGGTCAGTTCTTGGGTTTCCTGGTCCATGAACGAGGAATTGAGATCGGCCTAAGGAGCCAGGAGGCAGTGCGAACAATGAAGCCGCCGACCACGAAGAAAGAATTGCAATCCCTCATCGGCAAAATTAACTTCGTTAGAAGGTTCATCTCCAATCTGTCAGGAAGAATAGAGCCGTTCATGGGGCTGGTAAAAATCAAGTCTGACGACGAGTTCCGCTGGGGGACAGAACAACAACGAGCCTTCGACGAGATTAAGGAGTATCTGACAAAGCCACCAGTATTGGTTCCGCCCCAGCAGGATAGACCGTTCTACATTTACCTATCCGTAGCTGATACATCCATCGCCTCGGTGGTCGTGCAGGTTCATGACGGTCTGGAGCGCGTGGTGTTTTACATCAGCAGAAGGATGCTCGACGCAGAGACAAGGTACTCTGAGATGGATAAGTTGTGCCTCTGCCTGTTTTTCACCTGCACCAAGCTGCGCCACATCTTGCTTTCGGCAGAGATTATTATCATTTGCAAATCGGATGTCATAAAGCACATGTTGTCGGCTCCTATGCTGAAGGGCCGACTCGGCAAGTGGATGTTTGCATTGTCAGAGTTTGATATCCGATACCAACCTGCGAAAGCAGTTAAGGGCCAGGCATTAGCCGACCTTATTGCCGAGAGGATCAACACTGATATAGCAGCGCTCTCCATACGAGCGTGGGCTGTGTTTTTCGACGGATCTGTTTGTGATGATGGTTGCGGCATCGGCATCCTACTAGTGTCGCCCCGGGGGGCAACGTACTCTTTTTCCATCAGACTAGCTGCCACGTGCACCAACAACGCCGCCGAATATGAAGCAATACGCAAGGGAATGGAGTTGCTTATAGAAGCTGGGGCTGAGGCCGTGGAAATTTTCGGCGACTCCAAGTTGATCATTTCACAGCTAACGGAGGAGTACAAGTGCGAGAGCGAGACGCTCTTTCCATTATGGTCACAATGCCGCGAGCTCATGACACAATTCCGGTACATAAATTTCAGCTGGATCCCACGATCGCAGAATACCGAGGCAAACGACCTTGCGCAAATGGCTTCAGGTTACAAGGACGTCGCAGAAGGAGCCGATGTTCAGGTACAGTTCCTGGAAGCAGACGACTGGAGAGCCGATATCTTCAATTACTTGAAGGATTCGGCTCGGGGGGCACCTAAACGGATAAGGTACAAGGCCATGAAGTACGTACTTATTGGGGACGACATGTTTTACAGGACTCTGGAAGGGTTGCTGCTCAAATGTCTAGGGCCAACCGAGGCCAATCGGCTCCTCCACGAGGTACACGAAGGCGCCTGTGGAACCCACCAGTCGGCTCACAAGATGAAATGGTTGATCAGGCGATCAGGGTTTTATTGGCCCACCATGCTTGAGGACTGTTTCAAGTACTACAAAGGATGCCAAGCATGCCAGAGGTTTGGAAAAATTCAGATGGTGCCCGCGTCAACAATGAACCCCATCATCAAACCTTGGCCTTTCCGAGGATGGGGCATGGATATGATTGGCAAGATCAACCCTCCATCAAGCAAAGGCCATGTATGGATCTTGGCTATTACAGATTATTTCACTAAATGGGTTGAGGCCGTCCCTATGAAGTCAGTAAACTCAAAGGATGTTATCAATTTTGTCAAAGAACATGTTATTCATAGGTTCGGGATCCCCCAAACAATTACGACCGATGGAGGTTCGGTTTTCATTTCTCACGAGTTTAGAGGGTTCTGTGAGGACACGGGAATTAAGCTGATCCGATCATCTCCTTACTATGCTCAAGCAAATGGGCAAGCTGAAGCGTCCAACCAGAGCCTCATCAAGCTGATCAAGAGGAAGATCGAAGAACACCCTAGGCGTTGGCACGAGGTTTTGTCAGAGGCTTTATGGGCTTACCGCATGTCATGTCACGGTGCGATAAAAACCTCGCCATACCATCTAGTCTATGGACAAGAAGCCGTATTACCCTGGGAAATTACGGCTGGATCGAGGCGTGTCACCTTTCAGAACGATCTAACGGCCGAAGAATACACGGCCCCGATGAGTGACAGTGTTGAAGACCTGACTGAGCTTAGACTATGGTCGCTGGAGAAAATCAAAGAAAACAAGGCCAAGGTAGCTCGTGCATATAATAAGAAAGTAAAACCAAAGGAGTTCCACGTGGGCGATCTGGTGTGGGAAGCAGTATTACCACTGGGAACTAAGGATGCTACATATGGTAAATGGTCTCCAAACTGGCATGGGCCATACAGGGTTGATCAAGTTCTGAGGGGAAACGCGTATATGCTAGAGGAGCTTGACGGCGTAAAATTCCCAGTCGCTGTTAACGGCCAACATCTCAAGAGATATTTCCCCAGTATGTGGGACAATGGACAGTGAAGCGTGGGGAGCCGATACACGAGATCAGCCAAATAAAGACAGTGAAGCGTGGGGAGCCGATACACGAGATCGGCCAAATAAAAACAGTGAAGCGTGGGGAGCCGATACACGAGACCGGCCAAATAAAATAAATGGATAGCAAAGTATGGGGGGCCGATGCATGAAATCGGCCAAAGACAGTGTTCAGAAAAAATATACAGCCGATGCACAGTCATCGACTCTAGAGATTCAGACTGTTACAAGCAGATGCTAGTGTACATAGACAAACTACTGAAGAAATGCCTCGAAGGCGTGGAGGGCGTCAGCACGGACACGATCCACCTCAGCAATCTCGGCTTCGTCATCCTCGTCCTTACCCGTCACTAGCTGCTTGTGCAGGACACGTATTTCTGCTAGTTCAGTCTTCATCTGGGCTTTGAGGTCCTCTGCTTCATCTTGGGAGCGGGCAATGGAGGCTTCCTTATCACAAATGAGTTGTTTGGTCACCCGGACCTTTTCTTCAAGGTCTTCTAGCTCCTTTTTCAAGCCAGCGAGCTCGGTGACACTGACAGAGGTATCAGTTTTGACATCAAGACACACCTTTTTCTCGTTAAGCTGCCGACATCGGTCGGCAATATCCGTTTTCAGCGGGAGCTGAGCACGACGCAGGTTGATCCTTTCACGAGCCAGCTTCACCCTCGACCCGTAGGAGGACAGGCCTACGACGGGCCAAAGTTTCGCTTGCAATGCTACTGGGAGCTGGTCCTTGATGCCAGCAAGAACGCCTTTTACCTCTTCAGAACCCGCGATTAGCTCTTCAATCGGGGAAGACAGTAAGGCCCTGAGTCGTTGGAATTGGGGTGGGACGGCCTTTGTTGTTGGTTCGTCGGTGACACCGAAGGGAGTTGGATCAATGAATGTAGGGTCGAACGCCAGCAGGCCTGACAGATCACAACTCTGACAACCCAAAGGTACGTCAGTAAGCGTCCAGTGGTGGAAAATAAGCCGAAGGGAAGGAACGTACCTCTACAAAAACCGAGGGGGAGCAGACGGCGAGGTGATCGGTTTGAGTGTGTTTGCTGGAGGCGCTGTCAAGGTGGTAGCTGTTTCGTCTGCAGTTCCAGGGGTTGTCGGATCCGGTCGGGCTAAAGGCGTCGGCGCGGCACTGGCCTTCTTTCCAGAAGCATCAGTTGCCTATGAGAAAGGTGATTAGCCGATGAGAATGACAATAAATCGGCAGACAAAAGGAGTAAGGGGCAGAAGCATAAAGAGTGATGATTCTTTCAGTACCTTTTTGCTCGGTGAAGGGGTTTGTGGTCCTTTACGAGTTCTTTTGGGACCCACAGTTGGCCTGGCCTCGACTGGTGCTCGGGGGGCAGCAGGTTCAGGGATCGACCTTTTCCTGGAAGCCGATGGTGGCGCATCTGGCTGGCGCGGAGTGATGGTCTTTTCTGAATCCGTTTGCGTGTCCTCGTGAGACGATTCTTCGACGGAGGCCTGCAGAAGAAAAGAGGCTGTTAGATACAGGTACGTCCACAAGGATGAAAGAATGGAGAAAAGCGACTAAGGCGTGGATCGGCTTACATGCGAGCTTTCTAAAGATGGACTCTGGTGTCTTAGAGTCTTCCTGGCGGCTACGTTCCTCGTAATCGTCCTTATTCTAGTAGGAACTCGAGGAGTAGCTGATGTTGAAGTTCCTTGCTTTTCAGAAGCCGATTGAGGCGTTATCGGCTGTTTCTGCATTATAACCCTTTTCAGGGGCGGCGAGTTCTTGCAGAAAAGAACTACAGGAGCTGGCGGAAAGAACTCGAAGGGGAGCCGTTGCTATGTGTGGGTTCAGGACCATCTTGTTGCTGCAATGAGGAGAGAATGGATTAGTGGAAGGATTACTAGCGAGCCGTATCAGGATGATTTGCAAATAGTGATACCTGTTCCGCGGGGATGTCATAGTCAGCATCAAGGTGTTGCAGCAACGGTCCCAGAGCTTTCCGGAAAGCATGGGTTTTCCACATCGTCCACCAGTCCTCGAAGCCGTCCGTGGATAAAACGAGGGTGAGATCAGTTGGAATGGGGATGGTTAGAGCGTCAAAGAAAGAGTAACACCTCTGACTGGTAAGAGGATCAGGCAGGTCGGCTCTGCACTCCGTGAGATGATGGTGAAAAAGATGGGGAGGAACTTGCCCGAGGCCAAATTGCCGGGCCACTATGACCGGCTGATAGAATTCATACCCAGGTTTGATGATTCTGTTAGATGTACTCATGCCAACTGGGAGGAAGCAAGGACGGATCACGATGGAAAAGAGTTGCCGAGTGCTGGTGTCATCGGCAAAGTTATCCAGCCTGAAGGAGAGTGGGTTTTCGAAGTGTTCAGCTTCCTCCATGTAAGGGAAAAAGGTAGGATTATCCAGACCTTGGAAGAAGATGCTGAACCATTTGGATGCTTCCTGAGAGGTTAGTTTGCTACCTGGCAAACTGTATAGGGCTTGGCCATAGCTGGTGCATCGGATTTGCCTCCCTCTAACATCCGGAAAGGTGCAACTCGCTAAGAGAGGGAAGTTTGGGATGCGGCTATGAAAGTACAGTTGAGCCCATAGTTGAATAAACCACCAAGGGCCGCCTGTTTTGACGGCTATGCCAGAAAACAGCTTGACAGACATCAGCTGGAGGTATCGATAGACCTCCCCAAGGAACAGTTTGCCGAGGCCAAGCTGAGTGCCTTTAGCCAGTTCATAGGCTAAGGAAAGATAATTCTTGGTTGGGGCCAAGGAAGGGCCACAGAATATGAAGTGTTCTAGCCAGAAGTTGAGAAAGGCAGTGTGTTCTTTTTCTGTGACAGGGCCCTTTGTTTTCATATGGCGTTGGAGGTAAGCACCCCAATTCGTGCAGTCTGTTTTTGAAGACAGCTTGAAGGGGACTTTGGTCAGTCTAAAGGCAGAGGGACTGGGTGACGTAACGTCCAGTCCGGTAATCATCACTACATCTAGCAAGGTTGGTGACATGGGGCCATGACCAAACATGAAGCAGTTTAGAGCGTCAGACCAGAAGTAGCCGATGGTCTTTAAGAGATTCTCGTGTTTCTCTAAGGGGGACAGCGACAAGTGCAAGGCATCGGCTATCCCTATGGCTTCCCATTGGGATTGGTAAGCTCTAGCTACCCTGCTGAACCATGAGACCCAATGTTCAGGGGGATTAGGCCAGGCTCGCAGACAATCGGCCCAAGCGTTCAGATCTGGATTTTGGCTTACAAAGGGGATTCTATTTGCTTCGCAAGAAATCAGGTGAGCGGGGCTAGATTCAGTGCGAGGGCCGAGACAGAGAGAATTTGGGATAAAAGGATGCGGCAGCAGAATATCTGAAACCTAGAAAATTTAATGATGGAATAAAGCATTAATTCAGGTGTTCGTCATTAAGTGCAGCATCATGTTCAGACTGCGAGGGATAAACGTACCTTCAGGCCGGAGACCTCAGGGTTGGTGTTGGATGACTCTGCCATCTGGTCCGCCGGCGGGATTGGCTCTACGCAGTTGGGGATCGAGAGTTCTTGTCGTAGCGAGTTCGATCTGATCTGTGGGCGATTGGAGATCTAGGTCGCCCCTTTTTGAAGAAGGTCGCAGGTTACCGTTTGAAACTAGAGAGCAGCCACATAGGTTTGCCTGAATGTGCGACCAAGTTTTGACCTAGTCAATATTTTTGAAAGCCGATGTCCATCGGCTCTTTGAGCGTTGACTTGGTTAACGGGATAAGTTCAGCGATATCAACGTTTTGACAACGTTTTTGACCTTGTCAACATTTTAGGAAAGCCGATGTGTTATCATCGGCTCGTCGGGCTGCAATTTGGTTGAACGTATGGAACGCAGTATAGCAAGAGCCGATACGCTGCTATCGGCTTCTGGAGCATCGACCTGTTTTTGACTATCGGCAAAATTGGGATAAAAAGAGAGAACAATCTTCGAAGAAACGGATTTTTCATTCATCCAAAAGCTGATTGCTTACAAAAGAGGTTGATTAGTTACAAAAGGGGGCTTACTACCACTACTGCTACTACTGATTCTACTGATTCCTAAACTAGAAGCCGAGGTCGTCGTCGCTGTCGTCGCCGCCGTCCTGACCGCTGTCTTCAGCGCTGCTGCCGGCGTCGTCCTCGCTGCTGCTGGTCCAGATGCCCGCAGGGGCCTCCTCGTCTTCGTCGTCGTCCTCGCTGGACCCGGTGCGGAGGTACTCCGCCGGCAGGTACTCCTCGGAGGAGGCGTCCTCCTCTTCCTCCTCTTCTTCGGAGGAGTCGACGCCGTCCCAGGACATGGCGTCGTCGCTGCTGTATGCCTCCAGTTCCCCATCGGCGAGGAACTGCAGGTCTTCCTCGCCGTCGGTCAAGGACGCGTCGTCCTCCGACCAAACGGCGAAGTTCCAATCCCGCTCGTCCCACCATTGTGGGGCGAGGGCATTGTACGCCGCCGTTGGCGGGAACTCCGGCGTCGGTTCCCTGTCACTCGAAGAGTTGGAGGCTTGGGAGGATAGGCCGGATGAAGCAGAGGAGGCCATGGCGAGAAAGAGGGTTTTTTCGGCGGGGGAAGAAGGGTTTCTTGGCTGCTGGAAGGAGATGGGGCTGCCAATTGCGAAGGCGAATATAAATAAGGGGAATAGTACGAAGTGGTTAATGCTATAGCGGTTTCCCAGAATGTGCTGCCGAAAATGTCGAATCATGCACTGCGAAGAAGTTGAGAAGACAGGGCATAATGATGAAGGGGTGGCATGACGATTCTGTTCTGCAATGCATTCTGACGACGCGTAGTCCGATGTAAAAAAAAAAAAACATCGGCAGAGTGGTTTTGGAATTACCAATGCCAAAACCAGGGGGGCATGTGTTATCACCATATTTTGGCCAAGGAAGGAGTTGGGCCGCGATCAAGATGGGCTTAGAAGATATGTATATTCAACACATTGTTGAATCGGCCTCGGATGTTATTTTGGGCCAAGTTGCCCGTGTATCTTATATTGTAGTAGAATCCGTTTAAAATTAGGTAGGAGATAGAGTTGTAGAGTTATTCCAAAGAAAGAAGTCTCCGGACTATAAATATGTACCTAAGGTTATCGAAAAAGGAGGACAATCACGTTCACAACAAAATCAATCTCGGCGCATCGCCACCCCTTGTTTCTAGGGTTTCTTTCGGGTAAGTGTCATGCTGCCTAGATCGTATCTTGCGATCTAGGCAGTACCTACTTATGCGATTATTCGGTGTTACTCGTACTGAAGCCTTGTTGATGGCGAGTAATACTTTTACCACGGATTTGTTTAGGCTAGCATCAATATTTATTGTCATAACCGTCTAGTTGTGCTGCCTTTGCTAATCTCGCTACCTCTGCACTTTTCCAGGTGTAGGGGTAGCACCTTGCTTCATCTTTATTATGTTGATTTGATCCGTTATAGTTGCCTTGCTTTCCGAGGTTTGGTTTGATATCTATGTAGTCAGGCCTTACAAACGAGTTGAACGATCCAGTAGTACGAAAAGATATAGTTTGCTAATTCAAGAGAAGTTGTTCCGGGAATTGACATTACGTTGGTTTTTAGGCCTTCTCTAGGGTTAGTTTTCCATCATCTTTTGTATTCACCAGGCTTAACTACGTGTAGGATGTTCCAATTACATAGTGAGAATTTTAAACTGTCGTGGATTAATTTAACTTGTATTGATGAAGCAAGCCCCCCATGTTATTATAGATCTAATGCAAAACCATGGGACCATCGGCTCCTAGAGCCGATTCACAGGGAAACCTGAAAGCCGATCACGGCTTGAATTTTACGTGTGTGTGTTTGCCATGCAGGAAATCAATCGAAGCAATCTCGCACCTTCCTGATCAGGTATAGGTCAGGTGGCACGCCCTCGAACCAGCCAGGGCACGTGCCGGAGTTTTGCGGGCCGTTGCCCGAGGGACCAAGGCCCACCAGCAGTCTTGGGAGCCTCCCGGCTCTTCGTGTTGCCAGTCGCTGCCCGCCGGTGGGTTTTGGCAGGCAACAATAACCCACTTGGTTTTCTGTTTGGGAAAACTACTACCACTGTTAGGGTAGTAGATGAACCACCACCTGTTGAGATAGATCCTTTTAAGATACCTATAAGTATTTTTGATCGTGTTATTGGTAATTATTATTTAGGGGATGGAGCTGTCCATCCTAGTGATCATTTGCTTTTTATCCATGAATTATGCGGGTTGTTTAAGTGTGCATGTATCACAACTGAATAGGTGAATAAGAAGTTACTCTCCATATCCTTGAAAGGGAGAGCTGAAGAATGGTATAAGTTGCTGAAGAATGGACAATCCATGGAATGGGAGGAGATGTCATCTCTCTTTTATTCTAAATTTTGTCCTCCCAGTGAGATTCATAAGTATAGAAATCTTATATATAACTTTTGGCCTCGTGATGGAGAGAGTAGAGCTCAAGCTTGGGGGAGATTGAAGTTATTACTAATGCTTAAATATCCTATTCATGAACTCCCTAACAATATTATTATCAATAACTTTTATGCTAGGCTTTCTCTTCATGATAAATATTTACTAGATGCTTCTTGTGCTGGATCATTCACACGTATGAAGGAAGAAGCTAAATGGGATCTCCTAGACCGTATTCAAGAGAACACTGAAGCTTGGGAGAATGACAAGGGAAGAAAGTCAGGTATAAACTATGATTTTGAATGCATTAAATCTTTTATGGGAACAGACGACTTCCGTGATATTATTAATGAGTTTGGTCTTGATCCTCAAGTTCTTGCAAAATGTTTTAAGGCCTTTGCCTCTTATACTGAAATTCCTAAGAAAGAGTGGGACAAGTACCATGCTCCTTATAAAGACATTGTTACCCATGTTCCTTCTAGCATAGAGGTTTGTACTGTTGATCCTATTTTGCCTGAACCTTATGTTGAGAAAATCCCTTTTCATACTAAGGTAAAGGAACATTCTATCATAGCTAATGCGGTTAGCAAAAGTGAAAAGAAAACTATGGAGCCCGATGATCAAATCAATATTGAGCCTGTTGTAGCTATTGTCAACGATCTTGTCACTAGAAATATAGATGATGAGCACATTGTCTTCTGTGAAGACGCTACTAATATTGTTTCTCATCCTAAAAAGCTAGAAAAGCTAGTGTCCCTGTGCTTTCTATTAGAATTGGTGATCATAGCTATTATGGTTTGTGTTATATTGGTGCTAGGTCTAGTGCTATACCTTATGAGCTTTAGAGGAAAATTATGCATGAAATTGGTCCTTGTGAGCTTGAGGACATTGATGTGGTTATTCACCTTGCTAATAGAGAGACAGTCTATCCCATTGGCATCGTAAGAGATGTGGAGGTTCTTTGTGGTAAGATTATATATCCTGATGATTTTCTAGTACTTGGTAAAGAAGCTAGTAAAACCTATCCTATTATCTTTGGTAGACCCTTCTTGAATACTTGTGGGGCTATCATAGACTGTAGGAAGGAAAAAGTCTTGACTAAGTTTGATGGAGAGTCTTATGAGTTTATTTTTTCCATATTTGCCAAAAGTCCTTATGAAAAAGAACTGCCTAATGAGGATTTCAGGGTTGAACAACTTTCTACTATTTCTCTTGCTCTTAACAATGCCTTGCATCAGTTTATGGAAGATCATGAGAGCGATGTCTTCATGAAGGAAATAAATGAGATTGACGAGGTTTTTCTTCGTCAGCCTGAGAAACTTAAGCATAATCTACCTGTGGAAGATTTGGGTACCACATTACCACCTAAAGGGGACCCTGTTTTCAAATTAAAACCTTTACCTGATGATCTTAAATATGCTTATCTTGATAATAAGAAAGTTTATCCTGTTATTATTAGCTCTAAACTTTCAGGAAAGGAAGAAGAAAGGTTATTAGAGATACTGAAGAAACACCGAGGAGCTATGGGTTATACTCTTGATGATTTAAAAGGAATTTCTCCCACTATATGTCAGCATGCTATTAATATAGATCCTGATGCAAAACCAGTTGTTGAGCACCAACACCGTCTAAATCCTAAGATGAAGGATGTGGTAAGAAATGAGGTATTAAAACTCCTTGATGGTGGTATTATTTACCCTATTACTGATAGTCAATGGGTTAGCCATGTTCATTGTGTCAACAAGAAAGGGGGAATAACTGTTGTGCCTAATGAAGATAATGAGCTTATACCCCAAAGAGTAGTGGTTGGGTATAGAATGTGCATTGATTTTAGAAATATTAATAAAGTTACTAAGAAAGATCATTATCCTTTGCCATTTATTGATCAAATTCTTGATAGGTTGTCCAAAAAGACTCACTTTTGTTTCCTTGATGGTTATTATGGGTTTTCTCAAATTGCTGTGAAATCACAAGACCAAGAGAAAACTACTTTCACTTGTCCTTATGGTACTTATGCTTATAGGCGTATGCCTTTTGGTCTTTGTAATGCTCCTGCTACCTTTCAGAGATGTATGTCTGCTATCTTTCATGGTTTTTGTGAATAAATTGTGGAGGTTTTCATGGACGATTTCTCCATCTATGAAACTTCTTTTGATAACTGTTTGCACAACCTTGATAGAGTTTTGCAGAGATGTGAAGAAACCAAACTTGTTCTTAATTGGGAGAAATGCCATTTCATAATTAACGAAGGGATTGTTCTTGTACACAAAATTTCTAAAAGGGGCATTGAAGTTGACAGAGCCAAAATTGAAGCAATTGAGAAGATGCCTTGTCCTAGAGATATAAAAGGTATTCATAGTATCCTTGGTCATGCTGGTTTCTATAGGATGTTTATTAAATATTTCTCCAAAATTTCAAAGCCCCTTACTAATCTTCTTCAAAAAGATGTACCTTTTATTTTTGATGATGATTGTAAGGAAGCTTTTGAAACTTTGAAGAAATCTTTGACTACTGCTCCTAATGTTCAACCACCTGATTGGAGTTTACCTTTTGAAATTATGTGTGATGCTAGTGATTTTGTTGTGGGTGTTGTCCTTGGGAAACAGGTTGATAAGAAGTTGAATGTTACTCATTATGCTAGCAAGACTCTAGATGCTTCTCAAAAGAATTATGCTACTACTGAAAAAGAGTTCTTAGTTGTAATCTTTGCTTGTGATAAGTTTAGACCTTATATTGTTGATTCAAAGGTTACTATTCATACTGATCATGCTGCTATTAAGTACCTTATGACAAAGAAGGACGCTAAGCCTAGGCTTATTAGGTGGGTTTTGCTCTTGCAAGAGTTTGATCTGCATATTGTGGATAGGAAAGGTGCTGAAAATCCTATTGCTGACAATTTATCTCGTTTGGAAAACATTTCTTTTGACCCATTGTCTGTTAATGATAGTTTTCCAAATGAGCAGCTGGCTGCAATAAGGGTAAGTCCACATGAAAGTACTTGGTATGCTGATTATGCTAACTTCATTATTTCCAAGTATTTGCCTCCAACCTTTACAGCTCATCAAAGAAGAAAATTCTTTTATGATCTAAGGAATTACTTTTGGGATGACCCACATTTATACAAAGGAGTGGATGGTATTATGCGGAGATGTGTTCTAGAATTTGAACAATAAGAGATATTGAGAAAATGTCATGGCAGTGCTTATGGAGTACATCATGCTGGGGATAGGACTGCACAAAAGGTTTTACAATCTGGATTTTATTGGCCTATCCTTTTCAAAGACGCAAGGAAGTTTGTCTTGTCATGTGATGAATGTCAACGAGTAGGTAACATTTCTAGACGAAATGAAATGCCTATGAATTATTCTCTTGTTATTGAACCTTTTGATTGTTGGGGATTTGACTTTATGGGTCCTTTCCCTCCTTCAAAAGGGTATACTCATATTCTTGTTGCTGTTGACTATGTTACAAACTGGATAGAAGCCATACCTACAAACAACGCTGATGGTAAGACCTCTTTGAAAATGCTCAAGGATGTTATTTTTCCTAGGTTTGGTGTGCCTATATATCTCATGACTGATGGAGGCTCTCATTTTATTCATGGGGGTTTTATAAAAACTCTCGCTAAGTATGATGTAAACCATAGAATTGCTTCAGCTTATCACCCCCAAACCAGTGCGCAAGTAGAACTTTTCAATAGGGAAATTAAATCTATCTTGCAGAAGACTGTTAATAGATCTAGGAAAAATTGGGCTAAAAAGTTGAATGACGCTTTGTGGGCTTATAGAACTGGTTATAAAAATCCTATGGGGATGTCTCCTTACAAAATGGTCTATGGGAAAGCTTGTCACTTGCCCTTAGAATTAGAACACAAAGCTTATTGGGCAGTGAAAGAATTGAATAGAGATTTTAAACTTGCCGGTGAGAAAAGATTGCTTGACATGAGTACCTTAGATGAGTGGAGGAGTGAATCTTATGAAAATGCTAGGATCTTTAAGGAAAAAGTAAAAAGATGGCATGATAGGAGAATTCTCAAAAGGGAGTTCCATGTTGGTGAGAAAGTTCTTTTGTATAGGTCTCGTCTCAGATTTTTTGCAGGGAAACTACTCTCAAAATGGGAAGGACCTTTTGTTATCAAAAAGTATATCGTTCTGGTTCCATCAAAATATCTTCTTTGAAGGATGACATAACTCAAGTGGTGAATGGTCAAAGACTAAAGCATTATTTTTCTGGATATTATGAAGACGTTGACATAATTCATATGGTGACTCCGGAAGAATTTATTAGAAACCAAACACCAGAATATGCAGAGTTCGTCTTGGAATAGGTAAATGTGGTGAAAACATAAGGTTCGTGAAAGCCTAATCTTTTTATATTTTTGACGTTCTAATACATATGGAAGATTATGAGACGGAACGGAGGAGGAAACGGAGGCCGGGGTGGCCACACCCACCCTAGGCGTGGGCCCCAGCTGGCCGTGCCTGAGGGGAGTGTGAGCCCCCGAGCTCCGTCTCCGCCTCGTTTTCACACCGGTATATTCCTTATGCATTGAAACTTTGTAATATATAACCCCCGGATCCCCCGAGGTTCATGCATTTTGTTCTCGTCGTGTTTTCTTTTCGATCTCTTTCTGTTAGGAAATCTTCTCAAGTTTAGAGCACCATGGTCTCTGCCAACGACAAAGGCAAGAAGCCAGAGGAAGATGATCCTCAAAACCCCAAGGAGGAGGAGATTTTGGTAGGGTATGAAGGAGACATGGAAGAGGACAAGCAACCGGACACCCGCACTACTGTCGCAAGCATTGGAGTGGTGGCAAAACCTACCAAGCTTAGGAGGACAACACGGATGTCCACAGGAGGGAGAACTCCGCGTCATATCTTCGCTCCACGGACACTTCCTCCTCATACCACTCATTCTAACCATGCAGGGAAGGAGCACTCTAAGGAGGAAGAGTGGGGAAAGAATAACAAGGAATGGAATTCTAGTCCCGACATGATCATAAACCGCATTAAGCAGAATTCATAGTTGATTCGTACTCTGACCTTTGAGATTGAGGATTTGAAGAAACTTATTGAAGAGCTTATCAAGAAAACACCACCACCACCGAAGGAGTAATTCGTCATCAGGTTTGGCATCCCCTTGGCTAGTTTAGGAGCAATCCAATCAAAATTCTTTTCAAAGGCTTCATGCATTCCAACAAGCTTAAAGGGTATGGGTATCTTAAATTCCTTTCTAGGCTTCGTATCAGAGGTACCCACAACATCTACACTTGAGCCTAGCATATTGAAACGCTCAAAGACCTTTTTGGATTCCCTAGAAACATCATGGAATTCTTTTAGTAAAGTTTCAAGGATGAATTCTCTTTTTTTAGCATTCCTTTCTTCTTTTAGTTTTAGGAACAAGAATTGCATGAAGGGGTTAAGGCTAACAAACCTAGCCTCCAACATATGAACTAAAGAAGATGCAGCAATCTCATAATTAGGAGCAAGTTCAGCTATAGATTTTTCCTCAATATCCTCATGCTTGCTAACATGATTAAAGAATTCTTCAATATTATCTTTCCCAATTATGGAGCCACTACGTATTGCAAAATCTTTTAGGTCGAACTTGGGGAACAACATGGTGGGCTAGAGCAAGGTGGCAACTAGAGTAGGAACTAAATTTTTTGTGTTTTCGAAAAGAGGCAAACAAAACCAGAAAGAAACAGAGCAAACTAAAAACAAAGTAAAGATAAAGGAAGTGGAGGACTCCCCTTGTGAAGACGTCCTTAGCCTCCCTAGCAATAGTGCCAGAAAGACTTGATGGTGCTCGACGTGACACTTTGTTGGTAACCCCAAGCGCAGGGTGTGAACAGCAAGCAACAAGTATTCCCTCTGTTGAGACCGAGGTTATCGAACCACAAGGAGGAAGGAAATGTCACACAGGTGTTTTAAACAACATGGAGACCTACACAACACAAACTCAAGACTTTGCCCCAACGAATCAGTGAGGTTGTCAAGCTCATCGGTTTTATGTAACAAAGGATTAAACATATGGTGTGGAAGGTAATGGTTTGCAGTAAGTAAAAAAGTAACAGTGGAAGGTGTATCAATGGTAAAGACTGGACTAGGGTGCATAGTTCATTAGAGGTGCTCTCCTTAGATAAACAACATGTTATGAAGGGTAAACAAATTACAGCAGGGCAATTGATAGGGACTGAGCAAGGCATAACAATGCAATACTAGTTAGAAGTATCCTATGAGATTCGATTGGGCAATACAACAAGATACATAGACCGCCATCCAACTGCATCTATGACTAGAAGTCCACCTTCAGGTTATCATCCGAACCCCCTCCGGTATTAAGTTGCAAGCAACAGACAACCGTTTTAAGAAAAGCGTTTAAGGTAAACAGTCCACATGCTCCATGAACAAGAGACCGTTGTTTTATCCCTAGTGGCAACAACACATCTACAACCGAAGAGATTTATGTCACTTCCCTTGGAAACTATAGGAATGAACCCACTATCGAGCATAAATACTCCCTCTTGGAGTCACTAGCAACTACTTGGCCAAGATAGCCACGAACAACGGAGAGCATGCAAGATCACAAACAACACAGACATGATAGAATCATCAAGACAAAACCATTAATCAATCCAACATAGTAATCTCAATATCCATTGGATCCCCACAAACACAACATGCCTGATTACAAATAGATTAGATCTTGATCATGAACGGAGCTCACAAGATCTATACATGAAAGCACAAAGGAGGAGATACAACCATCTAGGTACTACATGGACCCATAGTCCAAGGTGGAACTACTCACGCATCATACCGGAGAAGAAGGCCTCTGGGATGATCTCCCCTCTGGTAGGGTTCCGGGAAGAACTTCAGATCCCCCTGATCTAGGGACGATGGTGGTGGTGGCTACAGATGGTCTCGTGGAGTTTTGATCGGGTGCTTAGGGTTTAGGCATCGGGGGCTTCTTATAGGCGAAGGGGGAGGCCGAGGAGGTGGCCAGGGGGCCCACACCCTGCCTAGGCACGGGCCCACCCTTGGCCACGCCTAGGGGGATGTGGCCGCCTTGGCACGCCTCTCCGTCTCCCCTCTGGACTTCCTTTTCCCCACAGAAAGTTATTGACTTTGGCGTTTGTCCCATCCAATTCCGAGAATATTTATTTACTAGCTTTTCTGAAACCAAAAATAACAGAAAACAGGCAACTGGCACTGTGGCAACTTGTTAATTGGTTAGTACCAGAAAAGACATAAAAACACCTCAAAATGTGGACAAAGAAAAGCAAATTAGATACTAAACAAGCATGGAACATAAAAAATTATAGATACATTTCTGACGTATTAGGAAGTATCTCTCCTTTAGTTGATTATTTATGTATCCCTTGGTGTGAGTGCCTTTATTGAATATTAATGAGAAGTCTCATCTTTTACTTTTTGCACTTCTTATTTTAGTTTGCAATCTCTATTATATGATTGATCTTATTGATCAGTATTGGCATCACTTTGGGAGCATCAAGTAAATCTAAATTGGTTTTGGCAAATCAAGCTCTGGTCAGTGGCAACACTTTTTGAGGTTTGAAAGGAAAAGAAAAAGCTTATAGATATTGTGTATCATTTATTTTCTTTCTTGTTGGCTCATAAGCTTAGTATTCTTTATTTAAGAGCTTTTGTGTCTTCAAGGAAGATTGCATGTTTGGCTTTATTACTTGTATGTTTGCTTGTTTCCTTCAACTCTCTTTCTTGCTACCCAGCCTTGCTAGCCAAAAACCTCTTTTGAGAAGGCATACTTCTCATGTTTCCAAACCCTTTGAACCAAACATGTGCCATTTGTGTCCACTATATCTACCTATTAGCATTATTGCTATTCCAAGCAAATTCTCAAGTTTCATCTATCTTTCAAATTAAAAAGTATTTTGTTATGTGAAAACTAGTTAGTAAAGCTCTCACGAACTTGATGGCACACCTTATTTTCTTGCCCCTAACAGACTTGAACCATTGTGTCATCGAAGTTGTATATGCTTGCATATATACGTTGGAATTAGCAGAACCATGCTGTCATGGGGAACGTTTTCAACATTGCACTTGTACTCTGTACACAATTGATATCGTGCTCTTTTGTCTGTGGATGTCACCGGTGTGAAATAAAGAGGGAACTTGTAAGTCCATCGAGTTTGTATTATGTGTTAGAGAAACGCCTATTACGCTAGCCTAAGCCATGCCTAATCATGGTGGAAACTTGCAGCATCACCATAGTGAGATATCTATAAAGCATCCTCAATAAGAAGCTATGCACATAGTAAATAAAAAGATCACTGAGATGCTCATTGTCTGCTTGCCTTGTCCTTTTGGTTACGGGATATCTCCTGTACCATGTGCAAGGGGTACCCCGTTGGCGGTTCTCTATGATACGCATGTACTCACAATGACAAGAACTTACCTATAACTGAAGTTGAGTAGCATGAGGAGTGGCCCTCATATTCAAGGGACATGAGATTGCCAACTTATATTTCGTCAAGCATATAGTCCATCCTTGTTCACTTTAACCTTAATCATCTCAAGATGCCTAAGATAGGGGCAATGAGGGCTCAAAGCTAGTAAGTACCATAATATTTTGGAAGCTCTTTATGACTTGTAATCCCTGGTTCCCTCTATGAAGGGACCTTTATACTACTTCCAAGTTGAGTGAGTGAACCTACTTCCTCTCTATTTGCAGCAAGCACTTGAGTTCTTGTGTTTCAAGCATTCATATGGTGATTTATTCAATCATGTTCTTTATCTTCCTTGTTTGCACAAGACTCTTATCTATTGAGTATTACTTTGAAAGCCTTCATTGTGAAGAAACCTTTTTGAGCAAAGAGTGCTCCTGTTTGGAAAACATCTACAAAAAGCTGTTTGTGAAACTGTTTGCCAGTTGTTCTCTGACCAAGAACAAAGTTTGCCAATTCCAATTATGATTTATCTTTATGCATCTCTATTGTGACTCATGTACTTGTTGCAAGCTAAGTTATATAATGGTGAGTTGCTTTCTTCTATGAGTTGTGAAATGGTAAGTGTGATGCTTCTTGTCCGTATTCTTTTATCGACACTTCACTGCATAAACCTATGGACATGTTTACTGAGCTCAGTTTTCGCTTGGGGAGAAGCGAAGGTCTAAGCTTGGGGGGAGTTGATACGTCCAATTTGCATCACCATTCTATATCATAAGTTACCTGTATTCATTGATATATGTCTTATTATGAGGTATTACTTATGTCTTTTCATTTGTTTATGCATGTTGGATGATTCTTGGAGGATGAATTGCCAGAGTCTGGATTCTGATGGAAAAATAGGTGTTTTGATGCAATTTCGCAAAGATCCGAAAAATACTAGGGAAAATTATATTTTCCCAGAAGACAAAGGAAGCCAGAAAGGGAGGCGAAGAAGGGCCACAGGGGGCCCACACCCCCCTAGGCGCGGGTCCCCCCTAGGCCGCGCCTAGGGCAGGTGTCGCCCACCTGCTCGGCACCCGACTCCGCCCTCTAGCCTATATCTCCCTTACTGAACCCTAACACCTGGGGAGCGACCACAGATAGATTTTCGCCGCCTCTGCGGGGCGGAAAACACCGAGAGAGAAAGATCTCTCCGATAGACAGATTTCTGTCGGGGGAATTCCTTCCCGGAGAGGGGAGATCATCGCCATCAACACCATCATCAAGCTAAGCTTTATCGGGATCATCATCATCCACACCATCATCTCCATAAACACCATCATCATTACTCTATCCCACTATAACAATCGTGTTGACTACTTGCTAAGTTCATTAGGGGAAACTTTCCCGGTGTTGATTACTATTGTAGTTGATGCTTGTGAGTGGAACCATTGGATTATTGTTTATGTTCAGATTGTTATCCATTACCATATCATCTCTGATCTTGATCCATATGATGTGTCGTGAGTAGTTCGTTTAGTTCTTGATGACATGGGAGAAGTCTTGTTGTTAGTAGTGGATTTGTATTGAGTTATTATTCAATGGTTTAGTATTTAAGTTGTGGTGTTATTCTTCTATTGGTGTCATGTGAACGTCGACTACATGATACTTCACCATTTATGGGCCTAGCGGAATGCATTGTGTATTTGGCTACTAATTGTGGGGTTGCCGGAGTGACAGAAACCTGAACCCCCGTTAGGACACCTTTGTACAAGGGAGCGTAGGATCTCAGAGTTTAAGGCTGTGGTTAGATTTATATCTTAATTACTTTCCTATAGTTGCGGATGCTTTCCGGGGGTTTAATCACAAGTATGTATTAGTCCAAGTAAGGTTGGTATGTTAGCACAGGTTCACCCACACAACACTTACACCAAAGAACAGTACTTAGCTATTTGAAGTGAAAGCACTTGACAAAATTCCCATGTGTCCTCGAGAACTTTTGGTCCTTATAAGTATTTCCACCGGCTTGTCCTTTACTAAGAAAGGATTGGGCCACTTGCTGCGTGATACGTCGGAAACGTATCTATAATTTTTGATGCTCCATGCTTGTTTAGTATCTACTTTGCTTTACTTCTCTACACTTTGAGGTGCTTTTTACATTTTTTTTGGTACTAACCTATTAACAAGTTGCAAAAGTGCCAATGCATGTTTTCTGCTGTTTTTGGTTTCAGAAAAGTTAGTAAAGAAATATTCTCTAAATTGGACGGGACAAACGTCAAAGTCAATTACTTTCCGTGGGGAACAAGAAGTCTAGAGGGGAGCCGGGGAGGCGAGCCAAAGGGGCCACACCCCCCAAGCGCGGCCACAGGTGGGCCCGCGCCTGGCTAGGGTGTGGGGCCCCTGGCCACCTCCTCGGCCTCCCCCTTCACCTATAAGAAGCCTCCGGCCCAAAAACCCTAGGGAATCCAGAAGAAATCCACGAAAACCTCCACAGCACCGCCGCCATCGAAGGGGAGATTCGGGGGACAGAAAGTCTCTGTTCCGGCACCCTACCAGGACGGGGAAGTTTCCCGAAGCCATCTCCATCGATCTACACCACCATCTCCATCACCGTTGCTGATTCCCATGATGAGGAGGGAGTAGTTCTTCCTCGAGGCTAAGGGCTCTTCTGGTAGCTATATGTTCATCTCTCTCTCTCTATGCATGATCTTGTTGTGGTCATGAGCTTTGTAATCACGTAGATCTACCTTGCTACTCAAGTGATTCATTAGATCTCTGCTCTCCCCATGTGTGTGAAAGTGACAGCATGCACGCCATGGTGACACTTAGGCTTGAGTCTACATACATACTCTTTGTGCTTTAATAGATCTATGCTTTCCTCCACGTGTGTGAAAGTGACAACGGGCATACCGTGTGTGGCACTTTGGCTAGACTGAATATTTGTTATGAGTTATATTTGGAGTTGGATGTCTCTATAAAATTGTGGTGTTTGTTGGAACCATCTAGCGCTCAAGGTGACGGTGTGGAGTTATCTAGATTGGGAAAGGCGGACTTTGAGGTGTGTTGTTATAGCCCTACCATGGATTAGAGTGTTCAACCAGAGATTAGTTAAGAGTAGTATCATGAAGAGAGCATATTTATATGAGAGAGTGTTCGCTAGTGAAAGTATGATCCCTAGGCCTTGTTTGCAAGCATTGAAACACCGTTTGCTACTAGATCTGTGGCATGTTTGCTTGCTTTAGTCTTTACCTCACCATCAAGCTCCATCAAAGTATTTTCTGGCACCGTTACCCCACGTCAACAACAAGTCAGAAGCTCTTTTCTGGCAACGTTACCACTTGTATTTCACTATCTCTTCACCGAACTAGTGCACCTATACACCTGATAAGTGTATTGGGTGTGTTGGGGACACAAGAGACTTCTTGTATCTTGATTGCAGGGTTGCTTGAGAGGGAATACCTTTGACCACTTCCTTCCTGAGTTCGATAAACCTTGGGTGATCCACTTAAGGGAAACTTACTGCTGTTCTACAAACCTCTGCACTTGGAGGCCCAACAACTGTCTACAAGAATAGAAGTGCGAAGACATCAAGCTATTTTCTGGCGCCGTTGCCGGGGAGGATTTGGCCTTTTACCTTATATCACCAGCAAGCTCTTTTCTGGTGCCGTTGCCGGGGAGGTAAGGTAAAAGGTACTCACATCTTCCGGTGTGAGTTCTCGAAGTTATTTCCTTTAGATTCTGCAATTTTGTCTTTTTGTTTCTTGTTTTCACTAGTTAGGCTTAATGGAAAACAACAACAAAATTAGAGAGCTTTATAGTATCTATCTTGAGTTAGGACATGAAGTGTTTGAAGAGAAAATTAAAAAACCTATGGAACTTTATTTGCATGCTAATAGCAATGTTATTAGTATGAATTTGTTTGAACACCATTATTTCTAATTCTATGGAAAAATCTAAGCTTGGGGAAGCTAGTTTTTATGAAAATGATCTTTTTAGTTCCCCACCTTTGGAAGATTGCTATTCTATTGCTTATGATGGTACCAAACCTCCAATATATGATGATTACAATGATGAATATGATATTTCCAGTCCACCTACTATTGAGGAGAAAATTTATTGTGATTACAATATGCCTCCTATATTTGATGATTATGGTGATGAGAATAATAGTGATAGCTATTTTGTTGAATTTGCTCCCAGTACAATTAATAAGAATGACTATGCTTATGTGGAGAGTAATAATTATTTTATGCATGTGGATCATGATAAGAATGTTTTATGTGATAGTTATATTGTTAACTTTATTCATGATGCTACTGAAAGTTATTATGAGAGAGGGAAAAATGGTCTTATGCATCTCAAAAATATTAAATTTCCCCTATTTATGTTGAAAATCTTGAAGTTGCACTTATTTTGCTTTCCTATGCTTGTTTCTTTGTGCTTTCATGACTTGTTTATTTACAATATTACTATGCATAGGAAGTGGGTTAGACTTAAATATGTTTTGAATTTTCTTCTTGATGATCTCTTTTACTTCAATTGATATTTCTTATGTGAGCATCTTCTCACACTATCATGCCTAACTTAAAGGCGTTAAAGAAAAGTACTTGTTGGGAGATAACCCAAAAGTTTTCTTGAGTCTTGGAAGTTATTACTTCAGCAATTACCTATCCTTATCCTTTTTGTTTGCTTTTTGTGCCAAGAATGACCTCTAATGAGAGGGAAGTAAGATTTGGGGAGTTGCTGTCCCGAAACAGATTTCTATCTCCACCAACAAAATTCATGAGGAGTCTCTGTAACTCGGATTGAGCTGAAAATTTATGAATAAATTCCCCAGTATGTTAGCTAACTTTAGTTAGTTCAACACTTTTTGATTTGAGCAACATAAGGTCTACTAAAAAATCGGTTTCTACCTGCTGGTCTGTTTTGACAGATTTCTGCATTATTTGCATTTGCTTCTTATTGATTCCTTTTTGAGTTCTCTTTTGGGGAATTGAGCTTTTTGAAGGAGTTGCTACAGTAGCTTGTGTTTTAGTGAAAAGTCTTGCTGTTTGAAAGCTTTGCATAAAGGTCTATTATCTTTTGAATACACTAATGTTGCTAATGAACATTGTGTGAAGTTTTGTATGAAGGAAAATTTTCAGGTGTAGAGAAAAAATGATGTAATGAGATGAAGAATGGAAAAAATCTCAAGCTTGTGGATGCCACCCCGTGTCACCCCAAAATTTATTCAAGAGGTACAAGCGTCAAAGCTTGGGGATGCCCAAGCATCCCCTTCTTCATCAATAAAAATCTCAGGTCTTTCTAGACACTTCGTTTTTATTGTTTCATGCACAGTTGTGTTGTTATTGGAGCGTCTTAGTTTTAATTTTTGGTTTAATTTGCTTAGTTTGCTTGATTAAGTTGGTTGCATCACAACACACTTTTTTTGGAGAGAGACAGACTCTGGTTTCATTGCTTAGAACACTCTAGTTTTCATTCTTATTGTCTTGTGAGTGTTATCTTTTGCTAGCACTGTGTTAACCTTAGTTTTCTTGTGCTTTCAGCTTAGAACTTTTTAGTTCTTCTTTGTGGATTTGTGAGACATTTTCACTGATTTTTATTGATTATTATATTTGTGAGTTGTTTCAAATAAGTTGCTTGGTGTTGGAAAAGAGTAGAAAGTTTCATGCTTATAGTGGTACAAAAGTGAGCTTGCTTTGACTGTGTCTTAGACTTTATCATGACATGCTAGGTGTTGTTTTAGCATTATGCTTAGTGATTATTGATGTAGCATGTCTTCTTCCCAACAATTGGGATTGCTTAGTGTGCCTTGAAGAAATTATGTGTTGTTTTAGCATGCAAAAGCATAGTATTATGGTATTCTCCTTTGATGCTTTGCTTGGGTTGACTTGGGACATGCTTACACCATGTTATGACTATGACAAGTCACCATTAGCCTCTCTGATCATTTAGTCCTTGAATTGTAGTACCACTCTATGCTTTGATTAGTAATGCTTTGTCGCTCTGCATGATTATAGCCACTATTGCACTCTTAGTTGGTTGCTCCCAGTCTTTTGATAGCCTCCACTTGTATGAGTAAGTTCTACTCATGCTTCCAACTCCCAAGAAACCAAGTTATTCCAAAGTGTCCACTATAAACTCCTATGCATGGTGTGTTACACCATTCCAAGTATATTCTTGTTTTCAGCTATCTTCCAATTAAAAACTATTTTGTTATGTGAAAACTTAGTGATTAAAGCCCTCACGAACTTGATGGCACACTTTATATTCTTTGCCCCTAATAAACTTGAACCATTGTGACAACTTTGTTGTATATGCTTGCACTTATATGTTGGAATTAATAGAACCGTGCTGATGGGGAACGTTTTCAACATTGCACTTGTACTTTGTACTCAGTTGATATCATGCTCTTTTGTCTATGGATGTCACCGGTGTGAAATAAAGAGGGAACTTGTAAGTCCATGGAGTTTGTATTCTGTGCTAGAGAAACGCCTGGGCCGCTAGCCTAAGCCATGCCTTATCATGGTGAAAACTTGCAACATCACCATAGTGAGATATCTATGAAGCATCCTCAATAAAAAAACTATGCATATGGTAAATAAAAAGATTGCTCCTGTACCATGTGCAAGGGGTACCCCGTTGGTGGTTCTCAATGATATGCAAATACTTACAATGACAAGAACTTACCTGGGCCCAAAGTCGAGTATGCATGAGGTGTGGCCCTCGTATTCAAAGTACTTGAGATTGCCAACTTATACTTCGTCAAGCATATACTCCATCTTTGCCACTTTAACCTTAATCACTTCAAGATGCTTATGATAGGGGCAATGAGGGCTGAAAGCTAATAAGTACCATAATTTTTGTAAGCTCTTTTTGAAACTTGTCATCCCTGCTTCCTTTACAAAAAGGCCTTTCTTCCACCACTCTTGAGTCTCCACCTTCTACCTTTACGCACCATTAAGAGAGCATAGTTGTCATTCTGTGTGCAGTGTCCTAAAAATTATTGATTGATGCATATTGTGATATTACTTGTTCATGTGCTATTTGTTTCTAGTCACCCTTGTGAACTTTGAAGGTGTCATATGCATCTATTTGCTACTCTATGAGGGACAAGCTGATTGCCACTATGCCATGTTTTCTGTATGTGAAACAAACAAACATTTTTTAATGCATGTTATTCATGATCTTTGTTTGTAACCTTTTATGTTGCATGCATAGTTACTTTTTCTTACTGTTAGAACTCTATCTTTCATGCTCATGTTTAGAGTTATTTGATTCCAGCTTTCAATGCTTGCAAATGGTTTGATCTTGGTTTTGATTGTGCATGTCACCTCAAAAATTATTATTTTTATCACTTACCTACTCAAGGACGAGCAGGAGTTAAGCTTGGGGATGTTGATCGTTGAAAACGTATCTATAATTTTTGATGCTCCATGCTTGTTTAGTATCTACTTTGCTTTACTTATCTACACTTGGAGGTGCTTTTTACGTGTTTTCTGGTACTAACCTATTAACAGGTTGCAACAGTGCCAATGCCTGTTTTGTGTTGTTTTTGGTTTCAGAAAGTTAGTAAAGAAATATTCTCGGAATTGGACGGGACAAACGTCAAAGTCAATTACTTTCCGTGGGGAACAAGAAGTCTATAGGGGAGCCGAGCCAGAGGGGCCTCCCCCCCCCAAACGTGGCCACAGGTGGGCCCGCGCCTGGCTAGGGTGTGGGGCCCCTGGAAACCTCCTCAGCCTCCCCCTTCGCCTATAAGAAGCATCCGAACCAAAAACCCTAGGGAATCCAGAATAAATCCATGAAAACCTCCACGGCGCCGCCGCCACCAAAGGGGAGATTCGAGGGACAGAAAGTATCTGTTCTGGCACCCTGCCGGGACGGGGAAGTGCCCCTGGAGCCATCTCCATCGATCTCCACCACCATCTCCATCACTGGTGTTGATTCCCATGATGGGGAGGGATTAGTTCTTCGTCGAGGCTAAGGGCTCTACCGGTAGCTATGTACTCATCTCTCTCTCTATGCATGATCTTGTTGTGGTCATGAGGTTTGTAATCAAGTAGATCTACCTTGCTACTCAAGTGCTTCATTAGATCTCTGATCTCCCCATGTGTGTGAAAGTGACAGCGTGCACGCCATGGTGGCACTTAGGCTTGAGTCTACATAAATACACTTTGTGCTTCAATAGATCTATGTTTTTCCCCACATGTGTGAAAGTGGCAGCGGGCATACCGTGTGTGGCACTTTGGCTAGATTGAATATTTTTTATGAGATATATTTGGAGTTGGATGTCTCTATGAAATTGTGGTGTTTGTTGGAACCATCTAGCGCTCAAGGTGACAGTGTGGGGTTATCTAGATTGGGTAAGGCAGACTTTGAGGTGTGCTTTTATAGCCCTACCATGGATTAGAGTGTTCAACCGGAGAGTAGTTAAGAGTAGTATCATGAAGAGAGGATATTTATATGAGAGAGTGTTCACTAGTAAAAGTATGATCCCTAGGCCTTGTTCCCAAGAATTGAAACACCGTTTTCTACTAGATCTGTTGCATGTTTGCTTGCTTTAGTCTTTACCTCACCATCAAGCTCCATCAAAGTATTTTCTAGCACCCTTAACCCACGTCAACAACAAGTTAGAAGCTCTTTTCTGGCACTGTTACCACTTGTATTTCACTATCTCTTGGCTGAACTAGTGGACCTATACACCTGACAAGTGTATTGGGTGTGTTGGGGACACAAGAGACTTCTTGTATCTTGATTGCAGGGTTGCTTGAGAGGGAATACCTTTGACCACTTCCTCCCTGAGTTTGATAAACCTTGGGTGATACACTTAAGGGAAACTTGCTGCTATTCTACGAACCTCTACACTTGGAGGCCCAAGAATTGTCTACAAGAATAGAAGTGCGTAGACATCACTGTGTTTGTTCGTTGTCTTTATTACTTGCACTTTGTTTTGTTGCTTTATCAAAAAACCACTAAAAATGCGTTTGCTAAGTATTTACAGAGAATTCCTGCTCCATACCACTAGTCAACACCTTCTGCTCCTCGTTGGGTGACACTCCTATTTATCGAAAGCACTGCGATACACCCCCTATACTTGTGGGTCATCAGCTTCCAGACGGATTTGTATGGCTCATATGACTCGATACATGTTTTGGAGATATGACCAGAAACATGTCGTTTTCCTATTTTCTAGCCGTTTTCATGAGTTATCGCCCATATTTTTTGGGCTCTAGGCGGATTTGCATGGCTCGTATGACTCGTTACATGTTTGAGAGATATGACCAAAAAACACGTAGTTTTCGCATTCTGTTGCTGTTTTCATGAGCTATTGCCCACAATTCTGGGTTTCCAGGGCGATTTACAGCGGTCTTAAGGCCCAATACATGTTTGAGAGTTATGACCAAAAACTCGTGGATTTCGTGTTTTCTGATCGTTTCCATGAGTTATTTCCAAAAGTTTTTGGGTTCCAGGAAGATTTGCATGGCTCGTATGACTCGTTACATGTTTAAGAGATATGAACATAACATGTCGTTTTTGTGTTTTCTAGCCGTTTTCGTGAGTTATTGCCCATGATTTCAGGGTTGCAGTGCGATTTACAGCGACCTTAAGACCCGATACATGTTTGAGAGTTATGACCAAAAACTAATCGTTTTCGTGGTTGATGTCCGTTTTCATGAGCTATTGCCCATAGTTT
>OV702300.1:7905560-8040633 GCA_916181665.1 Avena sativa
GGCCAAAACACATCGTTTTTGCGTTTTATTGCTGTCTTTAGCAGCTATTGCCCAAAGTTCTGGGTTTCCATAGCGATTTATAGCGATCTTAAGGCCCGATACATGTTTGAGAGTTATGATAAAAAATTCATGGTTTTCGTGTTTTTTGACCATTTTAATGAGTCATTGCCCACAGATTTAGGGTTCCAGGCGGGTTTGCATGGCTCGTATGACTCGTTACATGTTTTAGAGGTATGAACAGAAACATGTCGTTTTCGTGTTTTCTGGGCGTTTTCGTGAGTTATTGCCCATAGTTTTAGGGTTCTAGGGCAATTTAGAGCCACCTTAAGACCCGATACATGTTTGAGACTTATGACAAAAAAACTCATCGTTTTCGTGTTTTATGTCCATTTTCATGAGCTATTGCCCTTAATATTTGGGATTCCTGGGCGATTTACAGTGACCCTAAGACCCGATACATGTTTAAGAGCTATGACTAAAAAGTCATCATTTTTGTGTTTTCTTGAAGTTCCCATGAGTTATTGCCCATAGTTTTTGGGTTCCGGGCGGATTTGCATTGCTTATATGATTCGTTACATGTTTGAGAGACATGACTAGGTTCTCGTCGTTTTTGCGTTTTATGGCCGTTTTCATGAGCTATTGCCTAGAATATTTGGGATTCGAGGGCAATTTACAACGACCATCAGACCCGATCCATGTTTAAGAGTTATGAGCTAAAACTCAACGTTTTCGTGTTTTCTGGCCGTTTCCAGGAGTTATTGCCTAAAGTTTTTGGCTTCCAGGCGGATTTGCATGGATCGTATGACTCGTTACATGTTTTAGAGATATGACTAGAAACATGTCGTTTTCGTGTTTTCTAGCCGTTTTCATGAGTTATCGCCCATAGTTTTTGGGTTCTAGGTAGATTTGCATGCCTCGTATGCCTCGTTACATGTTTGAGAGATGACCAGAAACTTGTCGTTTTCATGTTTTCTGAGCGTTTCCATGAGTTATTTCCAACAGTTTTTGGGTTCTCGGCGGATTTGCATGGCTCGTATGACTCGTTACATGTTTGAGAGATATGACTAAACACTCGTCGTTTTTCTGTTTTATGGCCATTTTCATGTGGTATTGCCCACATTGTTGGGATTCTAGGGCCATTTACGGAGACCTTAAGACCCGATACATGTTTATCAGTTATGACCAAAAACTTTTCATTTTCGTGTTTTCTTGCCGTTTCAATGATTTATTGCCCGCTGTTTTTGGGTTCGAGGAGGATTTTCATGGATCGTATGACTCGTTACATGTTTTAGAGATATGACCAGAAACATGTCGTTTTCGTATTTTCTGGCCATTTTCATGAGTTATTGCCTATAGTTTTTGGGTTCCAGGCGGATTCGCATGGCTCGTATGACTCGTTACATGTTTGAGATATGTGACCAAAACACATCGTTTTCGCGTTTTATTGCTGTGTTCAGGAGCTATTGCCCAAAGTTCTGGGTTTCCATAGCGATTTACAGCGATCTTAAGGCCCCATACATGTTTGAGAGTTATGATAAAAAACTCATGGTTTTCGTGTTTTTTTGACCGTTTTAATGAGTTATTGCCCACGGTTTAAGGGTTCCAGGCGGATTTGCATGGCTCGTATGACTCGTTACATGTTTTAGAGCTATGAACAGAAACATGTCGTTTTCGTGTTTTTTGGGCATTTTCGTGAGTTATTGCCCATAGTTTTAGGGTTCCAGGGCAATTTACAGCCACCTTAAGACGCGATACATGTTTGAGACTTATGACAAAAAACTCATCATTTTCGTGTTTTATGTCCATTTTCATGAGCTATTGCCCATAATATTTGGGATTCCTGGGCGATTTACAATGACCCTAAGACCCGATTCATGTTTAAGAGTTATGACCAAAAAGTCATTATTTTCGTGTTTTCTAGAAGTTCCCATGAGTTATTGCCCATAGTTTTTGGTTTCCGAGCGGATTTGCATTGCTCATATGATTCGTTACATGTTTGAGAGATATGACTAGGTTCTCGTCGTTTTTGCGTTTTATGGCCGTTTTCATGAGCTATTGCCTAGAATAATTGGGATTCGATTGCAATTTACAGCGACCATCAGACCGGATCCATGTTTAAGAGTTATGAGCTAAAACTTAGCGTTTTCGTGTTTTCTGGCCGTTTCCATGAGTTATTGCCTAAAGTTTTTTGCTTCCAGGCGGATTTGCATGGATCGTATGACTCGTTACATGTTTTAGAGATATGACCAGAAACATGTCGTTTTCGTGTTTTCTGGCCATTTTCATGAGTCATTGCCCTAAGTTTTTGGGTTCCAGGCAAATTTGAATGGCTCGTATGACTCATTACATGTTTGAGAGATATGAGCAAAAACACGTCGTTTTCGTGTTTTATGGCTATTTACATGAGCTCTTGCCCATAGTTTTGGGTTTCGAGGGAGATTTACAACGATCTTAAGGCACGATACATGTTTGAGAATTATAACCAAAAACTCGTGGTTTTCATGTTTTTGGCCGTTTCCATGAGTTATTTCCCTTATTTTTTGGGTTCCGGGCGGATTTGCATGACTCGTATGACTCATTACATATTTGAGAGATATGGCTAGCAGGTCGTCGTTTTTACGTTTTATGGCCATTTTCATGTAGTCTTGCCCGCAGTTTTGGGATTCTAGGGCCATTTACGGAGATCTTAAGACCTGATACATGTTTGAGAGTTATGATAAAAAAACTCATCGTTTTCGTGTTTTCTGGCCATTTCCATGAGTTATTGCCCATAGTTTTTGGCTTCCAGGCGAATTTGCATGGCTCGTATGACTCGTTACATGTTTTAGATATATGACCAGAAACATGTCGTTTTCATGTTTTCTAGCCGTTTTCATGAGTTATCGCCCATAGTTTTTGGGTTCCAGGCAGATTTGAATGGATCATATGACTCGTTACGTGTTTGAGAGATATGACCAAAAACACGTCGTTTTCGCATTTTGTTGCTGTTTTCATGAGCTATTGCCCACAGTTCTAGGGTTCCAAGGCGATTTATAGTGATCTTATGGCCCAAATCGTGGTTTTCGTGTTTTCTGAGCGTTTCCATGAGTCATTTCCAACAGTTTTTGGGTTCCAGGCAGATTTGCATGGTTTGTATGACTCGTTACATATTTTAGAGATATGACCAGAAAAATTTCGTTTTCGTGTTTTCTGGCCGTTTTTATGAGTTATTGCACATAGTTTTTGGGTTCTAGGCGGATTTGCATGGCTCGTATGAATCATTACATGTTTGAGAGATATGACTAGAAACTTGTCGTTTTTCTGTTTTATGGCCATTTTTATGAGGTATTGCCCACAGTTTTGGGATTCTAGGGCCATTTACGGAGACCTTAAGACCCGCTACATGTTTGAGAGTTATGACCAAAAACTTTTCATTTTCGTGTTTTCTGGCCGTTTCCATGATTTATTGCCCACTGTTTTTGGGTTCCAGGCGGATTTTCATGGCTCGTATGACTCATTACATGTTTTAGAGATATGACCAGAAACATGTCGTTTTCGTATTTTCTGGCCGTTTTCATGAGTTATTGCCCACAGTTTTTGGGTTCTAGGCGGATTTGCATGGCTCGTATGACTCGTTACATGTTTGAGATATGTGACCAAAACACATCGTTTTCGCGTTTTATTCCTATCTTCAGCAGCTATTGCACAAAGTTCTTCGTTTCCATTGCGATTTTCAGCGATCTTAAGGCCCGATACATGTTTGAGAGTTATGATAAAAAATTCATGGTTTTCGTGTTTTTTGACCGTTTTAATGAGTTATTGCCCACAGATTTAGGGTTCCAGGCGGATTTGCATGGCTCGTATGACTCGTTACATGTTTCAGAGCTATGAACAAAAACATGTCGTTTTCTTGTTTTCTGGGCGTTTTCGTGAGTTATTGCGCATAGTTTTGGGGTTCCAGGGCAATTTACAGCCACCTTAAGACCCGATACATGTTTGAGACTTATGACAAAAAACTCATCGTTTTCGTGTTTTATGTCCATTTTCATGAGCTATTGCCCATAATATTTGGGATTCCTAGGCGATTTACAGTGACCCTAAGACCCGATACATGTTTAAGATCTATGACTAAAAAGTCATCATTTTCGTGTTTTCTTGAAGTTCCCATGAGTTATTGCCCATAGTTTTTGGGTTTCGGGCGGATTTGCATTGCTCATACGATTCGTTACATGTTTGAGAGATATGACTAGGTTCTCGTCGTTTTTGCGTTTTATGGCCGTTTTCATGAGCCATTGCCTAGAATATTTGGGATTCGAGGGCAATTTAGAGCGACCATCAGACCCGATCCATGTTTAAGAGTTCTGAGCTAAAACTCATCGTTTTCGTGTTTTCTGGCCGTTTCCATGAGTTATTGCCTAAAGTTTTTGGCTTCCAGAGATATGACTAGAAACATGTCGTTTTCGTGTTTTCTAGCCGTTTTCATGAGTTATAGCCCACAGTTTTTGGGTTCTAGGAGGATTTGCATGGCTCGTATGCCTCGTTACATGTTTGAGAGATATGACCAAAAACACGTCGTTTTCGCGTTTTATGGCTATTTTCATGAGCTTTTGCCCATAATATTGGGTTTTCAGGGCGATTTACAGCGATAGTAAGGCCCGATACATGTTTGAGAGTTATAACCAAAAACTCGTCGTTTTCGTGTTTTCTGGCCATTTCCATGAGTTATTGCCCATAGTTTTTGGCTTCGAGGCGAATTTGCATGGCTCGTATGACTCGTTACATGTTTTAGATATATGACCAGAAACATGTCGTTTTCTTGTTTTCTGGCTATTTTCATGAGTTATCGCCCATAGTTTTTGGGTTCCAGGCAGATTTGAATGGCTCATATGACTCGTTACGTGTTTGAGAGATATGAACAAAACACGTCGTTTTCGCATATTGTTGCTGTTTTCATGAGCTATTGCCCACAGTTCTGGGGTTCCAAGGCGATTTACAGTGATCTTATGGCCCGAATCATGGTTTTCGTGTTTTCTGAGCATTTCCATGAGTTATTTCCAACAGTTTTTCGGTTCCAGGCAGATTTGCATTGTTTGTATGACTCGTTACATGTTTGAGATATGACTAGAAACATGTCGTTTTCGTGTTTTCTAGCCGTTTTCATGAGTTATCGCCCACAGTTTTTGGGTTCTAGGCGGATTTGCATGGCTCGTATGACTCATTACGTGTTTGAGAGATATGAACAAAACACGTCGTTTTCGCATTTTGTTGCTGTTTTCATGAGCTATTGCCCACAGTTCTGGGGTCCAAGGCGATTTACAGTGATCTTATGGCCCGAATCATGGTTTTCGTGTTTTCTGAGCGTTTCCATGAGTTATTTCCAACAGTTTTTGGGTTCCAGGCAGATTTGCATTGTTTGTATGACTCGTTACATGTTTGAGATATGACTAGAAACTTGTCGTTTTCGTGTTTTCTAGCCGTTTTCATGAGTTATCGCCCACAGTTTTTGGGTTCTAGGCGGATTTGCATGGCTCGTATGACTCATTACATGTTTAAGAGATACGACCAAAAATAGGTCGTTTTTGCATTCTATTGATGTTTTCATGAGCTATTGCCAATAGTTTTGGGTTCCAAGGCGATTTACAGCGATCTTAAGGCCCAACACATGTTTGAGAGTTATGACCAAAGACTTGTGGTTTCGTGTTATCTGATCGTTTCCATGAGTTATTTCCAACATTTTTTGGGTTCCAGGCAGATTTGCATGGCTCGTATGACTCATTAGATGTTTAAGAGATATGAACAGAACATGTTGTTTTCGTGTTTTCGGGCCGCTTTCGTTAGTTATTGCCGATAGTTTTAGGGTTTCAGGGCAATTTACAGCGACCTTAAGACCCCATACATGTTTGAGAGTTATGACCAAAAACTAATCATTTTCGTGGTTTATTTCCGTTTTCATGAGCTATTGCCCACAATATTTGGGATTCGAGGGCGATTACAGTGACCCTAAGACCCGATACATGTTTGAGAGGTATGACTAAATAGTCATCGTTTTCATGTTTTCTAGAAGTTCAAATGAGTTATTGCCCACAGTTTTTGGCTTCCAGGTGGATTTGCATTGCTGGTATGACTCGTTACATATTTCAGAGATATGACTGGAACCTCATCGTGTTTCTGTTTTATGGCCATTTTCATGAGGTATTGCCCACAGTTTTGGGATTCTAGGGCCATTTACGGAGACCTTAAGACCCGATACATGTTTGAGAGTTATGACCAAAAACTTTTCATTTTTGTGTTTTCTGGCCGTTTTCATTAGTTATCGCCCACAGTTTTTTGGTTCTAGGCGGATTTGCATGGCTCGTATGCCTCATTACATGTTTGAGATATATGACCAGAAACTCGTCGTTTTCGCATTTCCTGGCCATTTTCATGAGTCATTGCCCACATCTTTGGGTTTCCAGGGTAACTTACAGCGATATTAAGGCCCCATACATGTTTAAGAGTTATGACCAAAAACTCGTAGTTTTCATGTTTTTGGCTGTTTCCACGAGTTATTGCCCATAGTTTTTGGGTTTCAGGTGGATTTGCATGACTCGTAACATATTTGAGAGATATGACTAGAAACTCGTCGTTTTTGCGTTTGATGGCCATTTTAATGAGCTATTTCCCATAGTTATGAAACGCATTGCACTAGTAGAAAAAGGGCCTATAGTCCTGGTTTGTAAGGGCCTTTGGTCCCGAGTTTGCACCCGAGACTGCGAAATCGGGACTAAAGGCCCCTATCTCTAGTTCCGGTTTTGTTACAACCCGGGACTAGAGGCCACCGCATGGCCGTTTTTATATCAGGGGGACGAAGGAACTTTAGTCCCGGGTCGTAATACGGCCCTGGACTAAAGATCTTTTTTCAAATATTTTTTTTTTACTTTTTTATTTTTTTTATATTTTTTATTCAATTTTTTTTCTTGAACTTTTGAATTTTTTGGCTCGTAATCCTCTCATTTGGAACATTTTTTGTACTAACTATATCTAATCTTAGGTCAAATTACACTTACGATAAACTTTCCAGTCGGTCACCCATCCTAGCAGTACTCCACCCTCAGCACGCTTAACTTCTCTGTTTCATCACGATGTCCTCGCGCGAAGCCCATTTATACCTGTTAGAGATATGCCCTAGAGGCAATAATAAATGTAGTTATTATTATATCTTTGTGTTTATGATAAATGTTTATATTCATGCTATAATGGTATTAACAAGGAAACATTAATACTTGTGTGATTTATAAACTTAAATTGAAGTTCCTAGTAAAGCCTCTATACATCACTAGCTTGTTGGTTAATAAATGATTGTGGTTTCCCTATCATGAACATTGAGATGTTATTAACAACAAGATCATATCATTAGGAGAATGATATGGTGGACATACTCCTATAGATAAGCATAGCATAAAGATCAAGTCATTTTAATAGTTCAATTGCTATATGCTTTCTGATACATAGTAACCTAATTCCTTCGACCATGAGATCATGCATATCACCTTTACCGAATGGATGCTTTGATGACATCAAACACCACACCGTAACTGGGTGGCTATAAAGGTGGCATTGAGTGTTCGGAAAGTATTGGTTGAAACACATGGATCAAGAGTGGGATTTGTCCATCCATATGACGAATAGATATACTCTGGGCCCTCTCGGTGGAATGTCATCCAATTAGCTTGCAAGCATGTGACTGGCTCACAAGGGATCACATATCACGGGAACAAGAAAAGAGTATTTATCAGTAACGAGGTTGAACTAGGTATGCAGAGATACCGACGATCATAACCTCGAATGAGTAAACTATCGTGAGACAAAGGGAAATTGGTATCGTATGTAAGTAGTTCATTCGATCGCAAAGTAATCGTAGAAATATGTGGGAGACATATGAATTTCTAGATTCCTCTATTGGTTATTGTTCGGAGAAGTGTCTCGATCATGTCCGCATAATTCACGAACCGTAGGGAGACACACTTAAGGATTCGACGTTGTTTGAGTAGTTATGGAATGATGAGAAAGAGTCCGAATGTTGTTCGGAGTCTCGAATGGGATTCGGGATATCACGAGGAGATCCAGAATGGTCCGGAGAACAAGATTCATATAAGGAAAGTCCCGTTTCGGAGTTGGAGAATGGTTCCGGTGTTTTCATCGGGAATGTTCTAGAAGGTTCCGGAATGTCCGGCACTCCGGAGGGGAAGGGTACATGAATGTGTTATATCAAGTTGGTATGATTGCATCATGTACTCGGTGTGATCGCTGAACAAAATAGAGGGTTTATTAAAATCCTAGTTTGAAAAGTCAAACGCCAAGTTTGAAAGTCAAACGACTATTTTTGGGAAGTGGAGAGGGAGGTGGAAACCGACTTGGGGGAGGAGTTCCTCCTCCCACCGCCTGCGCACCACCAAGCCGAGTTGGGGAGGGACTCCCCTCCCCTTGGCCGGCCCCCTCCACCTATAAAAGGAGGGGCAGCGCTCCCCTCCTAGACACTAGTTCCTACACCTCTAAACCCTAGCCCCAAGCCGCCGCCGGCGGCCCTAGGGCACTCGCCACCGCCGCCTAGGTGAAACCCTAGCCGCCGGCCTAGCCCCCTCCTCGGTGTGTCTAAACCCTAGATCGTCGAGGGACTCTCTCATACTCCACCATACTCGCTCCGGCTTAAGGCGAAGCCCTGCGAGATCTCTCCTCTACTTCCGGTACCACGCCGTTGTGCTGCCGGAATCGCGAGGAGAGTGCTACAACCTCCGCTGCCTGCTGGAACAAGGGAGAGGAAGGTCTTCGTCGAGTACCGAACGTGTGACCGACTGCGGGAGCGCTGCCGGAACGCAGCCCCGGAAGGATCATCTACGCGATCTTCAGATCACCCACGAGAATCCGCTCTCGTTAAACACTTTGGAATCTTCGAGGGTGAGTTATTCCATCGACTCGTTGCTACAATCTAGTACATAGATCTTGGCTTGTTTGTTTGGATGCGATAGAATTTTTTTGTTTTTATGCTACGAATCCCTTCAATACCTTGCTGTCAACACTACAATATCTATCCTATTAGCCCATATCAATATGCCATACATCTTTATTTTTGAAATTACAAACAACTATTTTAGTAAACAACAATAAATAAGTAATAATAATATTTTAATCCAATGAAAGTAAAAAAACCAAATAAAATAATATATTTTTTTGCCATTTATTCATTTAATATGGCATAAATAATATCTTTAAATATATAAATCAAAATTCGACAAATAATATATCCATAATTATCAGAAAAATGTGAGGAATCCAAATATGGAATAAATAAAATTGCAAAAAAAAAAAATTTAAATAACTTTTTTTTCTTTTCGAATTTTAAAAATCTAAAATAATCTAAAACGGCCTAAGGCTGTTGTAATCGAACTCACTTTTTTTTCCACACATTTTGATACGTTATATATTTTTTTCCGATATCGTACGTAAAAGTTATAGCCAATTTAAGTTTTCCTGTCGGGGCCCGCACCCCTTTAGTCCCGGGCCGGTGTTGCCCGTGCCCGAACCCCTTTAGTCCCGGGCCGTATCATGACCCGGGACTAAAGATTCGAAACGACCCAGGACTAGAGTTTCCTCGGGCTCCTAGCCACCGAAAACGGTACGAACCGGGACTAGTGCTCATACTAGTCCCGGCCTGGAACAAATCGGGACTAGTATTAGACTCTAGATCGAACCGAAGACCCTTTTTCTACTAGTGTTGTATGCTTCCATCCCAATTCCTCCTAACAAGATTATTTGTTGTGAGAATAACCCCTTTACGGACATACCATCTTTACCGATATACCATCTTTACTGATATATCATGCGAAAATCTTCGTTTTAAGGGGTACTTTCATCAACAAATTTTATTATTTATCATCGACTCGAATATCAGGTTGGATCAAAGCTCTATACATTGAATCAACAGAAAATTTACCACTCTGTAGTAATTTCTATTTGAATTCGTCCACACCCTTAGACAACTGTATCCTGGATAGTCTTAATAAAAGATTGTTTCAAGACACCAATCTAGGGACTATGATACTTCTTCTGAAAGACACATTAGGCGGATTATTTTTCATTACCGTGGAAAGTGTATCCCTTTTATGTGTAACGATCGAGTATAGAGTTAGATATTGTTCATGGAGAGAGGTTTGGCCAAGCCATTTATCTTCCCAGAACCTAATCTGTGATTCATCCTTAATGTTGAAAGCACCAAACCGGAAGAAGTGTTTTTTGGATGCCGTTAGTCTGGCCCAAAAGTGTGAATCACCAGGTTTTCAGACCACTTGAGACACAACTTTTGATCCAACATACTAGTGTAGATATGTTTTCTTTTCATGATTATACCAAAACGTTGAGTTAGATTGTAGGTTTAATTGGATCCATGCCATTGTAACTTTCACCGATTGGAAAAATGCCATTACAAAACCTAATGTTGGCAATATGCCACTCCAGCTTTGTCATACCTCTACCTATGCCATTTTATCTAATACAAGTCCAAATACATACTTATACTCCAATACATACCCATATACTTCGAACGGAGACGTGAAAAAAAAAGGAAAACCACACACGGGTTATAAGTCATACCCCTAGCTCGATCCACACCAAAATTCCCCTCTGGAACACACGCACACGAACCTAGGCAGCGGAAGCGGTCAGATTTGGCTGGAGCCGAAGGCACACGCGTGACTCCACCGCTGCAGGCGGCAGCAGCTGGATGCGCTCGTTCCGGAGGGCGCCCTTGTGCAACGCAGCGGCGGGAGGCGCTTGTGGATGCAGGCCCGCTCGCATGGCGCGACTCCTCGAGTAGGGCACAACCACTACTAGATGAGGTCGCCACGGTGCTGGAGGTGGGCGGGGCTGGACCTGGGCACTGCTGGAGGAGGGCGTCGTGGCGGCAGCCACTCCAGAGCTCGACTCATCTTCATTTCTCTAATCCTAGTTGCTAAACTTATCATTAGGTTGCTTCTTCCTCTGAATTTTACATATACCGAGCAACCACTACAAGCATCGGATTGTATGTGGTGTGTAGTATGTTATACAAAAGGGGGATCATATGTAAGTTTGTTCCAGATATGGAATTGGTGCAGAAAGCCAGAAAGTCACACCACATGAAAAATTAGAAATAGCCATAGTTTATAGTAACTTCAGATGTCGGTCTAAGGGTCCAGATGTGCCCAGAATGTGCTACAAAATGAACTGTAGATTCATTTCAATGTGTTTGATTTACTGTAATGTTTTCAGATTTTTCTTGGCAAATCAAATTTCTGGCCAAAATTCGAATGATTTGAATTTTTGGCATCATGAAAGACCTGAAAGTGATGTCCAAATTTGGGACAGGGGTAGTATAGTCAATACTGAAAACACATTTAAATACAAGTATTTTTTGAACCGTTATTCTCTTAAGTGAATAAAATGGCATGGATAGAAGTATGAGAAAGTTGAAGTGGCATATTTCCAACTTTGGTTTTTGTAATGGCATTTCTTCAACCGGTGAAAGTTAGAGTGGCATGAATCCAATTAACCCTAGATTGTATGACCACTTCGGCCGGCAATACCAACTAGTCCATCTGATTGGTTGTTTTATTTTTTTGACAAGTTTGAGGTCGTCAACTTTAGGCAGCTAGCAAGCTATATGTGGTGTGGCGGTGTGAAACAAAACGACTCAGAGTATGGTTGCTTGATTCCTAAAGGAAACATCCATCGAATCAATTCATGCTTGGTGTTTGTTGTGATTACTAAGTATAGAAGGACTGTTTTACTGACTTCAGTGAAAACTAATGAGGTTATAAGATTGATGAAGTACAAGAGTTTATGAAACCCACGTGTTGGGCCGTATCTTGTGGAAGGCTTCTGGATCCTGTTGTTGGGCTGGGCCTCGACCTCTCCTGTAGCCCATGACTCATCTCTTGTCGTCGCCTAACATATACTTATTCTTTTGGGCCTCATCCAATGTTTAGTAACTCTTAACCGGGCCCTCATTGTCAGGCTACATGCATGAGGAAGGCCAGGCATCTTTTTTTCACTACACCTTGCCAAGATCTCTGTCATCCTATCGCTTCTTCCCTCTCCCAAAAAACATATAGTACAAGAAGTTTTCAGTTTGATTATCTGATATCAAGGAAAGAGCACTACTCGCATTCTTCTCTAGCAAAGTGCACTACTAACAAACTTTTAGGAACTACTGAACAAAATTATCTTCCCTTTCAATCTATCGGAGATTTCCTTGAGACTGAGATGAGGCTTCATCCTTGCGTCTATTTGTTTGTACATTTTCAAGAATCAAGATGTATGAAAAATTCTTTGCATCACAAGTATGAATATCTCGCCATATCCTCTCCTTTTACTTGTTCATGTGGTTACCTTCTAGATGGTTGGCTGTGAAACGTACTATTATGGGAACACAACTATGCTACTTTTTGTGTGCATATTTTATTTTAGAAGTATTAGTACAATGGTAATTTGAGTACTATACTCTCGATAGCACCTTCAAAGTTTCATAACATAAAGTGGTTAAGTTTTAGAATGTATCCTCCTATGTCTCACCAAAATAAATCATAAGTATTTACTCAACCACATGTATACAATATATTTTTATCTCATTTTGTAGCAGTCATATGGGTATTTAGCTGAATCCATGTGTTGATTGATTCAACCAATTTTCAGACATGGAGTGTTGTAAGTCCCATCTATTCTATGCATATAAAGTACTGCCCTAGGATATATGATGATCCTAATGGATTTGATCATCCAATCATATTCTTATGGGTCATTCCATGAGAAGTATTTATTGTCTCATCAAAATGGCGAGTGAGTGGAAGCCGAAAAATTGGTAAAATTTTGATTTTAAGGGAAGCTACTTGATACAATTGAAGGGTATAGCGCTGACGCATCATAGGTGGGAGTGGTATAGTTAAAGCCTATCGGTGGTTATAGAAGGAGGAGAATCAATTTAAAATGTGGGATTAATATTATGTATATATCTTCTCAATTTTTCATGATGTGTAATAAGAATAAAAATGTAAGATCTGTGGCAATACACGAGCATTCAACTAGTATTTATAAATAGAGGGAATAGATCCTAATGAACTGAAGGGTCAACGGGAGAGGGAATGGTATTCAAAGAATATGGATGAGATAATTAAAGAGACATAGTCAAGCCTATAGTAAAGAAAAATCTTGATGCTCCTTCCCTTCCTCGTATCCTTGCTTGAGCTTCCATTTTTTGGGTGATAACAAAGATACTATGGTGGACACAGAAACTTCTGGAAGATTGGGCAAACGAGTTTAAGTTGCCAAATTTTGCACAAAACCAGTATAGGAAATCACAATTTGTAAGCCTTATGCAATCGGCGAGCCTGTACGGATGCCCGGGCTGTAGGAATGCTAGGCCCGCCTATGATACTGATATCAATAGCCTAGAAAATGAAATACAAACACTGTTGTCTGTATTGACTTTAAAAGAGAAATGAGATTAAACTTTGGAAAAGGATACTAGTCCCCCGGGGGATCGACCCCCCAGATCCCCCGGATCGGTAACGTCCGCACGTCTAGCCTGAACCCACCTTGACTCATCCTCTTCCTTTACCTTATCTTCTTCTTCCAGTCTCGTCCGTGCGTTGCCTCGCATCGCCGTGCTGCCTCGCTGCGGCCGAGCCCCCCCCTCCCTACTGCGTGCCGCCGGCCGAAGCGCCTCCTGTTGGAAATGTGCCCTAGAGGCAATAATAAAGATGTTATTATTATAATTCTTGTTCATGATAAAGTTTATATTCCATGCTAGAATTGTATTAAGCGGAAACTTTGATACTTGTGTGGTTTATGAACAACACCGTGTCCCTAGTATGCCTCTATAGACTAGCTCATTGATTAATGATGGTTAAGGTTTTCTAACCATAGACATGAGTTGTCGATTAATAATGAGATCATGTCATTAGGAGAATGATATGATGGACAGACCCAAATTAAGCAGAGCAATTAGATCGTGTCATCGTGTTCATCTTTGCGAAGCTTTTTCCTATGTCATATATTGTATTCCTTAGACCATGAGATAATACAACTCCCTGGTATCGGAAGAAATCTTTGAGGTCATCAAACGTCATCCTATGTGAGGGTGATCATAAACGTGTCTCTCAGGTGATCGGAAATACTTGTTGGGTTGTATGTTTCGAGATGGAATTTATCCCTCCCGAGTCGGAGAGATATACTTCGGGCCCACTCGGTAATCGATATCAACACCGCTTGCAAGCACGTGGTTAAGGAGTTAATCACAAAGTGATATCGGATACGAAACGAGTAAAGTACTTGCTATGAACGAGATTGAACTAGGTATGCCGATACCAACGATCGAATCTCGGGCAAGTAAAATATCGCGAGACGAAGGGAATACATATATGGGATCAATTGAATCCTGGCATCGTGGTTCATCCGATATGATCATCGATAAATATTTGGGAGTCAATATGGGTTTCCAGACCCCGCTGTTGATTATTGATAGAAGATCATGTCTGCATATTCTCGAACCCGTAGGGTCACACACTTAACGTGCTTCAACGCTAGGATAGAATGGATAATTGGTTAATGAGTTTTTGTTTGGAGTCTCAGATGAGATCCAGGACATCACGAGAGGTTCCGGAATGGTCCGGAGAATAAGATTCATATAAGGGAAAGCAGTTTTTGGATTTTAGAATCGTTTCGGAGTATTCGATATTGTACTGGAAGGTTCTAGAAGGTTCTGGAGTGGGACCAACGTGGGCCCACTTGTCGGGGGCCTGCGTGGGCCTAAGGGGAAGTGCCCTGGCCGCATTGGGCCAGGGGCACCAGGCCCCAAAGGCCCAGCCGGCCAGCCTAGGGGAAACCCTAGGGGAGATCTTCTAGAAGGAGGGGGGAAACTTGCCCCCCACTCCAACCCTTGGGGCCGCCGCCCTAGGGCTTGGAGGAGGGGCCAAGGGGGCCGGCCAGCCCCCTATATGAGGTGGGCAGGGGTGCACCCCTCCCCCTACTCCTCCAACCCTATCCGTCCTACTGCTTCCCTCCACCTCTCTCTCTCCCGACTGCGTGTAGGCGAAGCCCTGCTGCAGAAATTCTCCACCATAAGCACCACGTCGTCGTGTTGTAGATCCAATCTATTTCTCCACCCCACTTGCTGGACCAAGGAAGGAGGAGACATCGTGGCACCCTACATGTGCATCTCTCGGAGGCGCCGTCACTTGCGACGTTGGATCGGATCGGATCGCGAGGAGGAGAAGACTAGTTCGACTACATCACCCACTTCTGTTGAACGTTTCCGCTGTGTGATTTCTTCAAGGGTATGAAGATCTCATCTACTCTCTCGTTGATTGCATCTCCTAGATTAGATCTTGGCTTTCTCGTTCGCATCCGTAAAATTTTTTTGATTTACTATGCTGCGAAACCCTTCAGTGGTATCAGAGCTAGATCTATGCGTAGATGTGTTTCACGAGTAGAACGCAACATGCTTGTTGCGGGCGTTGATGTTTTCTATTGGAAGCCTCTTGTTGTGTATCTCTTATGGCGCGGCATAGTGAGATCGAAGTGGTCCAGGCCAACTTTACGCAACCTCGTTCGCGAGACCGGCTCCGCACTTGACATGTGGCTTGTTCCACACATGCGGCTGGTGGATGCCAGTTTCTCTCACTATAGTAGTCATGGGATTTACACCGGATGTTAGCAACCATAATATCACCGTTGTGGCTTTCCGTAGGTAAGAATCGTTCTTATCTTGTTACTCCCATAAGCCACGTAAAACATGCAACAACAAAGTAGAGGCATCTAACTTGTTTTTGCAGGGAGTGTTTTGTGATATGGTATGGCTCAAGATATGATGTGTATGATGTATGCAATGATCATGTTTTGTAATAGTTCACGACTTGCATGTCGATGAGTTCACAACCGGCAGGAGCCATGGTTGTCTTTATAATTGTGTATGACCTGTGTGTCAACTTCTTATACGCCATGTAATAGCTTTACTTTATCGCTAAGTAGTTAGCAATAGTTGTAGTTTCTATTCGTGGTGGAGGCAATCATGATGGAGTGATGGAGATCATGCTAGCAAGCACAAGATGGAGATCATTGCGTGGAGATTGGCTATACCATGTCACATAAAATTATATGCATGTGATATTTATCCTTTTATGTATCTTATTATGCTTAGATCGCGATGGTAGTATTATAAGATGATTCCTCACTTAAAGATCAAGATAAAATTGTGTTCTCCCCATGTATGCACTGTTGCGAAAGTTCGTCGTGTTCAAGCACCTCGTGATGATCGGGTGCTATAAACTCTACGTTCACATACAACAGGTGCAAGCCAGTTTTGCACATGCGTAAATACTTGGGTTTGACTTGACGAGCCTAGCATGTACAGACATGGCCTCGGAACAC
The DNA here is from genome assembly GCA_916181665.1 of Avena sativa. NCBI lineage: Eukaryota > Viridiplantae > Streptophyta > Magnoliopsida > Poales > Poaceae > Avena > Avena sativa. The sequence goes on from OV702300.1 coordinate 7,921,977, forward strand.
ACGAACCGAAAGGTTAAAGATGAGTCATATGAATGATATGATCGACACTTTGTTGTCCACCATTGAAATCACATCTCTTCTCGTGAAGATCGGATTAGGTGTGATGAATTTGGATCATGTTCACTAAACAACTTGAGGGATGTTGAATTTAGTGGGAGTTCATCTAGTAATTTGATTAAGTTGAACTAGTTCTCATGAACATAGTCTAAATTGTACTTGCAAACTTTGTAGATCAAATGGCTAAGTCCAACTTCAACTTCAACATTTTTGCTGAGAAAGAAAAGCTTAAGAACAATGGGTCTAACTTCACCAACTGGTTCCGCAATCTGAGAATCATTCTCGCTGGCGGACAAAAGGACTATGTACTAGAGAAAGCGCTAGGTGACGCCCCTGTTATTGATGCGCCGGCTGATGAAAAAGCTGTTTATCAGTCGCGCAAAGATGATTATGGAGTGATCAAGAGTACCATGTTGTTTGCTATGGAACCGGACCTTCAAAATCGTTTTGAGGAGTTCGCCGGGCCCTTTGAGATTCTTGAGGAACTGAAAACCATGTTTCAGACTCAGGACCGTTCTGAAAGATATGAGATCTCTGAGAAGTTCTTTAACTGCAAGATGGAGGAAGGGAGTTCCGTTAGTGAACACGCCATTAAGATGTCGGGCTACACTCAACGTCTTGAACAACTGGACTGCAAGATTCCAGAAGAGCTCAAGATTGACAGAGTTCTGCAATCACTCCCTCCTAGCTACAAAGGTTTTGTAGTTACTCACAATCAGATTGGTTCCACTGATACGATCACTGAGCTCTTCGCTAAGCTGAAAGCTGCGGAGGTGGATATCAAAAAAGATAATCATGTGTTGATGGTCAACAAGGCCCCTAGCTTTAAGAAAGGTAAGGGTGCAAGGAAATCCTTCAAGAAAGGCAGCGGCAAGCGTGTTGCCCCTGCTGAGAAGAAGCTCAAGTCTGGACCTAAGCCGGACACTGAGTGCTTCTATGCAAGGACAAGGGTCACTGAAAGCGCAACTGTTCGAAGTACTTAGCAGACAAGAAGGCTGACACCATTAAAGGTATATTTGATATACATGTTATTGATGTTTACCTTATAGCGCTCGTTGTAGTGCCTGGGTATATGATACTGGTTCAGTTGCTAATATTTGTAACTCGAAACAGGAGCTACGGAATAGACGGCAGCTAGCAAGGGATGAGGTGACGATGCGCGTTGGGAATGGATCAAAAGTTGATGTGATGGCCGTCAGCACGCTCTCCTTAGTTTTACCTTCGGGATTAGTTTTTAAACCTTAATAAATGTTATTATGTGCTTGCGTTGAGCATGAACATCATATCTGGATCGTTTTTATTGCAAGACGGTTATTCAATTAAATAGGAGAATAATGGTTGTTTTATTTATATGAATAGCATCTTTTATGGTCATGCACCTGTTGTGAATGGTTTATTTCTTCTAAATCTCGAAAGCGATGAAACGCACATCCATAACATTGAGGCTAAGAGATGCAAAGTAGATAGTGATAATCCAACTTATTTGTAGCACTGCCGTCTAGATCATATTGGTGTAAAACGCATGAAGAAACTCCATTCTGATGGACTTTTGGAGTCTCTTGTTTTTGAATCATTTGACACGTGCGAGCCGTGCCTCATGGGCAAGATGATCAAAACCCCGTTCTCCGGAATAATGGAGCGAGCAACGGACTTATTGGAAATCATACATACCGATGTATGCGGACCAATGAGTCTTTCGACGCGCGGTGGATATCGCTATTTTCTCACTTTTACTGATGACTTAAGTAGATATGGATATATCTATTTAATGAAACATAAATCTGAAACGTTTGAAAAGTTCAAAGAATTTCAGAATAAAGTGGAAAACCATCATAACAGGAAAATTAAATTTCTACGATCCGATCGTGGAGGTGAATATTTAAGTTAAGATTTTCTCACGCATCTCAAAGCAAGCGGAATCGTTTCGCAACTCACGCCACCCGGAACACCACAGCGCAATGGTGTGTCTGAACGCCGGAATCGAACTCTATTAGATATGGTGCGATCAATGATGTCTCTTATAGATTTGCCGTTATCATTTTGGGGTTATGCATTAGAAACCGCTACATTCACTTTAAATAGGGCACCATCTAAATCCGTTGAGACGACACCGTATGAACTGTGGTTTGGTGCTAAACCTAAGTTGTCGTTTCTTAAAGTTTGGGGATGCGAAGCTTACGTCAAGAAGTTGATGCCGGACAAGCTCGAACCCAAAGCGGAGAAATGCGTCTTCATAGGATACCCTAAGGAAACGATTGGGTATACCTTCTACCACAGATCTGAAGGCAAAGTGTTTATTGCAAAGAACGGATCCTTTCTTGAGAAGGTGTTTCTCTCGAAAGAAGTGAGTGGGAGGAAGGTAGAGCTAGACGAGGTTACTGAACCTTCTCTCGAGTTGGAGAGTAGCGCAGCACCTGAAATTGTTCCAGTGTCGTCTGCACCAACAAGAGAGGAAGCTAATGACGAGGATCATGAAACTTTGAACGATGCTACTACAGAACTTCGCAGGTCGACAAGGTCACGTGCCACTCCTGAATGGTACGGCAACCCTGTCTTACCCGTCTTGTTGTTAGACAACAGTGAACCTGCGAACTATGAGGAAGCAATGATGAGCCCAGACTCTGAGAAATGGCTAGAGGCCATGAAATCCGAATTGGGATCCATGAGCGAAAACCAAGTATGGACTTTGGTGGACCCTCCTAGCGACCATAAGGCCGTTGAGTGCAAATGGATTTTCAAGAATAAAACGGACGCAGATGGTAATGTTACTGTCTATAAAGCTCGGCTTGTCGCAAAAGGGTTTCGACAAGTTCAAGGTGTTGACTACGATGAGACTTTCTCTCCCGTAGCGATGTTTAAGTCCATTCGTATTTTATTAGCAATTGCTGCATTTCATGATTATGAAATATGGCAGATGGATGTCAAGACTGCGTTCCTCAATGGCACCATTGATGAAGAGTTGTATATGATGCAGCCCGAAGGTTTTGTCAATCCTAAGGATTCTAATAAGGTGTGCAAACTTCAGCGTTCCATTTATGGACTGAAGCAAGCATCTCGGAGTTGGAACCTTCGTTTTGATCAAGTGATCAAGAGCTTTGGATTTGTTCCAAATTGCTATGAAGCTTGTATCTACAAGAAAGTGACTGTGAGCTCGGTGACATTTTTAGTACTATATGTGGATGACATATTAATTATTGGAAATGACATCGGTATGCTTAACGATGTGAAGAGTTATTTGAATAAATGTTTTTCAATGAAAGACCTAGGAGAAGTTGCTTATATATTAGGCATGAAAATCTATAGAGATAGACAAAGACGCCTAATAGCTTTAATCCAAAGTACATACCTAGACAAAGTTCTGAAAAGGTTCAGAATGGATAAAGCAAAGAAAGGTTCATTGCCCATGTTGTCAGGTAAGATATTAAGCAAGGCTCAGTGTCCAGCTACGGTAAACGATAGAGATACTATGAGCAAAGTGCCATATGCCTCGGCCATAGGTTCTATCATGTATGCTATGCTATGTACTAGACCGGATGTGTCCAATGCTCTTAGCTTGACGAGCAGATACCAAAGTGATCCAGGAGTGGAACACTGGACAGCCGTAAAGAACATCCTAAAGTATTTAAATAGGACTAAAGAAATGTTTTTGGTTTATGGAGGTGATGAGCAGCTCGTCGTAAAAGGTTACGTCGACGCTAGTTTCGACACCGACCCGGATGATTCTAAATCTCAGACAGGATACGTTTATATTTTGAATGGAGAAGATGCAAGCAAAGCGTGATCGCGGGATCTACAACAGAAGCGGAATACATGGCTACTTCAGAAGCGTAAAGTGAAGGAGTTTGGATCAGGAACTTCATCACTGAGATTGGTGTGGTTCCAAGTGTCGTGGACCCACTGGAGATATTGTGCGACAACACTGGTGCCATAACACTGGCTAAGGAACCAAGATATCATCCAAAGACCAAGCACATCAACCACCATTTTCATATAATTCGAGATTATATAGCAGATGGAGATCTGAAGATTAGCAAAGTACATACGGATCTGAATGTCGCAGATCCGTTGACTAAAACTCTTCCACGAGCAAAACATGATCAGCACCTTGATGCCATGGGTGTTAGATTGTTGCCAGATGTAAACTAGATTATTGACTCTAGTGCAAGTGGGAGACTGTTGGAATTGTGCCCTAGAGGAAATAATAAAGATGTTATTATTATAATTCTTGTTCATGATAAAGTTTATATTCCATGCTAGAATTGTATTAAGCGGAAACTTTGATACTTGTGTGGTTTATGAACAACACCGTGTCCCTAGTACGCCTCTATGGACTAGCTCATTGATTAATGATGGTTAAGGTTTCCTAACCATAGACATGAGTTGTTGATTAATAATGAGATCATGTCATTAGGAAAATGATATGATGGACAGACCCAAATTAAGCAGAGCAATTAGATCGTAACATCGTGTTCATCTTTGCGAAGCTTTTTCCTATGTCATATATTGTATTCCTTAGACCATGAGATAATACAACTCCCTGGTATCGGAAGAAAGCTTTGAGGTCATCAAACGTCATCCTATGTAAGGGTGATCATAAAGGTGTCTCTCAGGTGATCGGAAAGTACTTGTTGGGTTGTATGTATCGAGATGGAATTTGTCCCTTCCGAGTCGGAGAGATATACTTCGGGCCCACTCGGTAATCGATATCAACACCGCATGCAAGCACGTGGTTAAGGAGTTAATCACAAAGTGATATCGGATTACGAAACGAGTAAAATACTTGCTATGAACGAGATTGAACTAGGTATGCCGATACCAACGATCGAATCTCGGACAAGTAAAATATTGCGAGACGAAGGGAATACATATATGGGATTAATTGAATCCTGGCATCGTGGTTCATCTGATATGATCATCGATGAATATGTGGGAGTCAATATGGGTTTCCAGACCCCGCTGTTGATTATTGATAGAAGATCATGTCTGCATATTCTCGAACCCGTAGGGTCACACACTTAACGTGCTTCGACGCTAGGATAGAATGGATAATTGGTTAATGAGTTTTTGTCCTGAGTCTCGGATGAGATCCAGGACATCACGAGAGGTTCCAAAATGGTCCGGAGAATAAGATTCATATAAGGGAAGGCAGTTTTTGGATTTCAGAATCGTTTCGGAGTATTCGGTATTGTACCGTAAGGTTCTAGAAGGTTCCAGAGTGGGACCAGCGTGGGACCACTTGTCGGGGGCCTGCGTGGGCCTAAGGGGAAGTGCCCTGGCCGCATTGGGCCAGGGGCACAAGGCCCCAAAGGCCTAGCCGTCCAGCCTAGGGGAAACCCTAGGGGATATCTTCTAGAAGGAGGGGGGAAACTTGCCCCCCACTCCAACCCTTGGGGCCGCCGCCCTAGGGCTTGGAGGAGGGGCCGGCCAGCCCCCTATATAAGGTGGGCAGGGGCGCACCCCTCCCCCCTACTCATCCAACCCTAGCCGTCCTACTGCTGCCCTATATAAGGTGGGCAGAGGCGGACTGTTCGGAATCGGATACTACTAGTACCATGGAGTTTTTTTTTGAAAGAGTTGTATACTGTCTGGATTCGTTTGGAATTATCCCCTTCCTCGCGCGGTCGCCACTGGACCAATCCAGTCGGAACTTCCGTCCCTCCCTCCCGCCGCCGATGATGTCGCTGGTGTCCAACTCCTAGTCATCGGATCTCCGGATCTACAACCCGTGTAGCATCCCTGGTGTTCCCCGGACCGAGGAACTGTCCAAGTCCAGAGCTCACGTGCTGCACAAGATCCACTCAGCCTATGGCAATGCGCGGAAATTGCTCAAGGTCAGGGACGGCGAGGCTCCCCCATGCTCCTACCTTGTTATCAACAATCTCATCTCGTACAGGCGTAAGCGCAAGCGCGACCATGAACCATCTAGAGTCTGTGAGGAAGACCTGGAGCGTTGGTCGCTCGATGGCATGGTGGCCTTCCTCACCCGCCTGTTCCCCGACCTCGCCGAGAGCCAGGCCGTGCGCTACCTCTTCCTCGCCGACGCCGATGTCGTCGTCGCTGCCGGAATCATCGTGTCTTACGTTGGCATGAAGAGGTTCTTTGACTCTGGCCCAGCCATCATGGAGATGCACTAGTAGAAAAAGAGTCATTCGTCCATCCCAGTTCGGAGTATTAATCCCGATTATAGTTGGACCCGGGACTAATGTGAGCATTAGTCCCGGTTCCAACGGCTATAACACCAGCAATCTTTAGTCCCGGATCAAACGGGACCTTTAGTCCCGGTTCGTATCACCAACCGGGACTAAAAGGGGTGCCCCGGTGCCAATCCCTTTAGTCCCGTTTCGTATCACCAACCGGGACTAAAGGTGTGACCTTTAGTCCCGGTTCGTATTACCAACCCGGACTAAAGAAAGTGGGCAAAAAAAAAATTCTCAAGTTCTGTCGTGACAGTAAAACGGGCACAAATCCTTCTGGAGATCGTCTTTTCTAGATTCAAAATCATGCCAAAAAGTTATAAAAAATTCTAAAAATAAAATCCTTCGAACCGTAGTTATATTAAGTGATTTAGTTGTTATAAAAATTAACAAATATAAATTTCGACATAATTTACAAAAAATGTTATAAAAATTCAACTGGCCATAACTTTTGTATACCATGTAAAAAAAAGTACAACCTATCAAAACGTGCAGAAAAAATTAGCTCTTTGATTTCAACATACTTAGGCCGTTTTGGATTCTTAAAATTCGAAAAGAAAAAATATTTCAGAAATTAAATTATTTTAGTATTTTTATGTCATATTTGAATTCCTCGCATTTTTCTGATAATAATGGATATATTATTTGTTAAATTTCGATTTACAGATTTGAAGATATTGTTTATGTCATATTAAATGAATAAATGGCAAAAATGAATAAAATATTAATTTAATTAGTTTTTACTTTCATTAGAATAAAATGTTATTATTAATTATTTATTGTTGTTTACTAAAAATAGTTGTTTTTAATTTCAAAAAATAAAAACGTGTCACATATCAATATGAGTTAATAGGATTGATATACTAGTATTGACAACAAGATATAATGGTCCTTCGCGCAGGTGGAAGAGATGGAATGAAAAGTTAAGTGTGCTAGGAGTGAAGTACTGTTAGGATGGGTGACCGGATGGAAAGTTTGACCGTAAGTACGATTTGAACTAAGATTAAGTATAATTAGTGTTAGAAATGAGAAATGTGGGAGATTAACGAGTCAAATAATTCAAAAGTTCAAGAAAAAATTGAAAAAAAATCAATTTTTTAAATTTTTTTAAAAAAAAAAACCTTTAGTCCCGATTCGTATTACAAACCGGGACTAAAGGTCCTGCACACTAAACGCGCCCCCGTGAGCGTCTTTAGTCCCAGTTTGTGACCGAACCGGAACTAAAGGGGTATGCCTTTAGTCCCGATCTTTGTCCCGGTTAGGAAACCGGGACTAAAGACCTTTACAAACCGAGACCGATGGCACGTTTTTCACTAGTGATGACCCTCCTCAAGTGTGCCGCTCTGGCCGCTGAGCACCCTGACCCCGACCACCTCATCTCTGCCTGGCGCAACATCTCCAGCCGCATCGACGACGTACTACAACTACTCGCCCGCTTATCAGGCAACGCACCATCCCGCGACATCCCCATTATTATTGACAAGCTCTCCAGGATTCTTAGCAAGGGATCCCCCTTCGACAGAGAGGAAGATCTGTTGTGGTCGTGGCAGCTTGCAGCTGCTCGTCGCCCTCGTCCATGCTACGTGCCCTAACCCACACACCAGATTACTGACTCGGACGCTCCATGACGCCATCCACGCGTTCTACCTGCAGGCCCTCGCCCGGCTGCCGGCAGGTGAGCTGCGCTCTCGCTTCCACCGTAGCCTGCTCAAGGCCGGCTATTGCTACAGGCCCGCTTGATCCTGTCTCCAACATTATCATCAACACCATCTGGTACGAGGCTGCATTCCCACCTACCAAGACAGTCGAGCTGGATATCATCAGCACGGGTGGAGAACCGCTCCTTGTACGGCCTCGCCTCCTACGTCTGCACACGTTATCATCGCCTCAGTTTCCAACAAGCTGTGCACTGCCTGCTCGAGACAGATGCCAACCTTACGCTCGCTGATCCTAACCTCGATGATGCCGCATGTGCCTCCATTGGCATAATGGTGTGCAGACCACCCCTTTGTAGCACTTCTCAACCTCGAGGCCCACCCGACACCAGTGTCGAGGAAGCCTTCTTGTCCGCCGCCAAGGCAGCCTGTCACCCCAACCCAGATGCCCAAGTGAAGCTTCTCACTTTGTGTAAGGCGACGCTGGGGTCTGCCTTCACTCTGCTGCAGGGCTCTAACAAGCTCTCCTCTCAAGATGTTCAGCGGCTTGCCACGTTGATATGTCCTGAAAATCCTCCTCTGGTGAGAGGGGGGCACTTCTCCCAACCCCCCTAACAGGTTACGCTCCCCTAAAAGGTTACCGCCATGAACAGCTAGCATATGTGCATACAGCAATCTCTGAAAAGGTCAATGCCTTGTTGAATGCATATGAATAGATGCCAAATGGGGTAGTTTTTGTTTTGCTTTTTGTTTGTTATTGCTAACATTTCTCATGTACTGCTGGTCTATGCTAATGTCGCTTACCAAATACTCTATTTCAGGATGCCAAATTCGAGCTTCATACAATTTGTGGTGTCAATGATCGGGTCCCATGCCTTGCATCTGGTCCTCCTCGTGGGTACCACAACTCTTAGGCCTTGTTTGGTACTAGTGTCTTAGTAGGGATTAGAAGAGATAATCCCAAGGGGTTTGGGTGAAACCCCCACCTACACCCAAACCTCTACACACAAAGCCTTATGGGTATCGCAACTCTCACGTGAACTTCATGGCTACTCCCAAAAGCCCGTGTGGTGGTGGAGTTCCAACTTTCTTTTTTGCTGAAATTGTCTATGGTTACAAAGACCGGTCCTTCTGTTTTGCCCTCTGCCTCTACCTCTTCCATGTGCTGGTAATTTCTCCTTCTATAACCAACCCTATGCCAATAATTTCCCGCCTCTTATCTACTCATTATATCTTGTTGCGTGTAACTAGCTTTTTATAATGCGTCTGAACCACCATGAGGCATCTTTACCACAACAAAACACTTGATTGTGCTTTATTGCTCCATCAGTCGTAATTAAAAATAAAATAGCTCAAGAAAGATTAAGTGTCAAAGATAAAAAATCAATGCCCTTACTTGAATATCTCCATGTTTATAAGTTAGTGAAGTCAAACATTTTGATCGAGCAAATTGCCAAACTCATCAACATGTATAGCTGGATGATCCACCCACACATCATTTTGCACTTCACCTTTTATTTTTATTTTCTCTCAAGCCCATGCATCATCTAATCTAATACATAAATATAATCAAGAGTTTATCCCTTAGTTATATGTTTATAACAATATGAGTTCTTGCTTGATCATTAGGAGCACCAGAGATTTTAAAGAAATGGCTGTCCTCATTTAAAAACATTAACAACAAACTTTGTACAAAACCATGGTGCAAAAATGGTCAGCCGAATTGAAATCAAATACAGTGGATACCAACATGGGTCCAATTGAACCTTCCATCACAAGTTGACGGGCTAATTAAGGCTAAGTTCATTTCTATGGTTGAATTGTTCAGACTACAAGGGTGTGTTTGCATTGTGGCCAAAATGTACCCTACCAATATTTTGGTCATGACCAAAAGGTTGGCTCTTGTTTGGATTGTTGCCAATTTTTTGGCATGCCAATGCTCCATTATCAACTCTAGTTCAATTTTTTAGCCAATGTTGGCCAACTTGTGGGCAAGCAAAGACTTAACCAAAATTTTGGCTAGCCAAATATTTGGTGGGGCAATCTTGGGCACAAACCAAACACACCCCAAAAGACCACATGGGCCCTTTGTGTGGGACCTACAGCCATTTTAGAGCAAAACATTAATTAAGATTTGACCAAATTGCAGAGTGCAGCACCCATGTTTTGCAAAGGACAACAGTTCATTAATTCTTAAAACCAGAGGTCGACTTCATGGACTGTAAGATCAACAATCTATAGAATATAGATACAAATTGTCTATCAACCTGCAAACATGCTGGTGGTTTCATATTAAGTCACCTATGCTCGCATGTTTCAGTTTCCAGTCACTTTACTGCCAAAACTGGACTACATAACTAGTTTAGCATAAGACCCATAACTGCAATTAGTTGAGAACAACAGAGCTCGCTCTTAAATCCAGAATTTTTTGGTTTGCTTAAATTCTTAGTCGATTTCCCACATTTCCCACATTGCATGTTGGTGAATCCAATTATACATCACAAAAAAGCATTGCAGTGTATCTTTTTTTTTAGAGCAAACAGCAGGAGCTCTGCCTTTTCTATTAGAAGAAGAGAATTGGCCGGTTTGGAAGGGAAACCGGCCAAAACCCGATACAGACGTATAAACATACGGGTCCGGTTAAAAGGGGAACCGGACCAGAAAATACCCCAAGCGGCACAGTTTTTCAGGAAAAACCGGCAAAACCAAGACGAGGCCACACAACCTAGCTCGACTAGGTATGGAGCACCGCCGACAGACACCAGCACAACGGCAACAGCGGGCGCAACGAAGAGCCTGGTCCACGTCCCCGAAGAGGAAGTCAGAGCCGAAGGAAACGGCTAGGCCTCTCAGGCTTCATGGCGAGAGGCAGGCCGCAGCAAACTCGCCAGCGGCACTCGAACGCCGACAGGACCCGAAGACATCGACACAACCGGTAGCACAAGCAACACTGAGAAAATCTTCCTACATTCCGAGAAAATGACGCCTCCACAGAGGTGACGACGTCCAGGAGACGCCGCCGCCATCCAATCTGGCAAGCCAGATTTGGGTTTTCACCCCGGAGTGAGGAACGGAGGGGGTTGGGTCTCCACGACAACGCCCTCAAGAGGGAAAACGGCGCCCACCGGTGCCGCCGATGTCGGCACCGACCAAGTCGGGCAAGACTTTCGTCCGGAGACCTGCGACCACAACCTCCAATGGAGAGTCACAAGGACAACCCATGCCGCTCGACAAGCACGGCCACCGGCAAGAGACGACGCCCACGCCAACGGTGGCTTGCCCCACCACCCATGCGGCCAGGGAAAGCAAACACACCACCTCGCTCCGGAGCCGCCGCTTCGGCCTCCTCGCATAGCAGGGTAGCTCCTCACGCCAGCCTGCCACCGATCGCGAGACGCCGGAAACGAGCGCCTCGCCCACCAAAGCAGCACCGTCGCACCGCCGTCCAAAAACCGTGGCACACCTCCACCACGGACCTGCACAGCCGTCCAGGACCACTGCGCCCCAGCCAGCCTGCCACCCACGGCGACCCTCCACAACCACCAAGACACCGACGGAGCTGGAAGCCGCCCCCGCAAGACCACCTCGCCGAGGCACCCCCAGCCCCACCGTCCTCCACGCCACCGCCGCGTCGAGGCAAAATCTGGCAGCCGACCAACCCCACGCCATCGTGTCCCCGAGGCCGCCGCCCCGGCATCCATGGCTTCGGCAAGCAGGCGACGCCGGTGCCGAAGCAGTAGAACGACCTCCCCTGCCGCCTGCCCGTGGTCGGGGGCGCCGCCCCGACCGGATCCGTGCCCGAGCCCGCCGGCTCGGCATCCCTCGTGCCCACCATGGCCACGACCCGCCTGGCCCGACCATGGCCACCACCTCCACGAGCGCTGCCCCCTGCCACCCCCCGCAGCCAGGGAGCGAGCACGCACCGCGCCGGCCACCACCGCCGCACCAGCCGCCGACGCGAGAGCAGCAGCACGGCCTCCCCTGCCGCCCGCTCGTGGTCGAGGGGCGCCGCCCCGACCACAACCATGCCCGAGCCCGCCGGCTCGGCTTCCCTGACGGCCGCCATGGACGCGGCCCGCCCAGCCCCACCAGGGCCCAGATCGGGCCCGGGCACCACCCGCACTCCCTACGGCAGCGCCGACCAGGCCGTCGCCGTGAGCCTCCCGGACACCGTCGCAGCCGCCTACCGCCCCCGCTCGTCCGCCAGAAGAACACGAGCGCCGCCGCACGCCAAACGGGCCGCCGCCGCGAGATCCCCCACTCCCGAACGCCGTCGTAGCAGAGGAAGTCAGACCCCGCCGCCACCGGCTCCACACGGGCTTTGCCCGGTGGAGGCGACCGGCGACGGCAGGGGGGAGGAGGAGGGCGGGTTCTGGTTGCCGGCGGGAGTCGCCTCCCGGGTCGCCCCTGGGGAGGGAGCGACGCGGGTCGTTTTTCGCTTCCTGGTCGACAGTCTTCATTGCAGTGTATCTTAGAACACCCATTCTGTATAGATACTTACATTACATTGATGAAAGTTAATCCTATCAGATGAATGTTTTTGGATGCCATGGGTGCCTTGCATATATGCAAGATAAATCATGAAATCCAATTCAATGGCAGAAAAGGGAAACTCCACATGTTCTCCTTTGCTCAAGCCAGATGATCGACTGTAGTATATACACATTGCTTCAAAAATCTAACACAGATGGTTCTGTTCAATGGCTATCATTAACTCCGAGAAAAGGCAGACATTGCCTATGAAGTAGTTTTAAATCAACAAACTGCATGTATAAAATGATCCACCATTAGGAACCAGCTCAAAGTTCACGGTAAAACCGTATCTACCTCTTGTATGCGATCAAGATAACAAATCTTGTCCAAGATATCCAATGATGGAAGGAGACCACCATGGAGGCAAAATACCTACAAAATACATTTTCCTTTTTTGACCAGGCATGCATGGATAGAAATCCTATGTCTATATTAACATAGCAAACCAAACCATCTAGGGAAAAGAATAAACCTGGTTTTCTATAAGAGTTGTGAATGGCAAATAATCTAACAAATCCATGAAGTACTTCGAAACATTTGCATTTTTGTACTTCCTTAAGCATGCATTGTAGAAGCCATACCTGTAGCCCGGATTGTACGATTGTGCTGGCATTTCAGAAAGTAGCCTGATGCAGCATATTTTGTGACGGACAGTATACAATAATGTAATAGTTCATTGCTTATGTTGTTCTACACTATGCTTCTTGTATCTACCTACTATCTAGCCCATGGCATTGTAGTTACGTTATTTATATACTACACTAGATAGGCAATTATTCACTGCACCAATGCAAAATGATTTACCTCACATTCTTATGTACGAGGAACATGCATGCAGGGTTGTTCCTTCTACTTCCTTTTATAAGGGCGCTAGTTTTTCATGCTGCATAATGTGTAAACTGGTATAAGTAACAGAACATATTTCACCACCATACTCATTTCCCAAGCCAACATATTAATGATAATGTTTAAAAGCAACTAGGTCTTTTGTGCACCATTTCTTTATATTCTATGGCTCCATGCATGGTGAAACTAGAAAGACACATGTCCTTTCAATTTTTATATTTTTACTCATGCACAATTTATGTGGCAACCATTAATTCTTACCTCGTGTGTTGACAGCACAAATTCGGTGTCTTCACTGTGAGTTTATGGGGACTAGAATTGTGCATCCAGTTGGGATAGACTTCCGTGGGGGTGAGTCTGAGTTTGAGAAGATGGCCTGCAGAAAATACCCCTACGACAGTGAATTTGGCAACATGGATATCATTAACAATAGATTTAGTTTGGCAGATAGCATTTTTGGCAGTGTGAAAGAAGATAGCCTCTACGATGACCTTGATGGGCGCAAGATTGAGGAGCGTGATCTAAGTTCCATGAGTATGAAGGCTCGGATTTTTTTGTTGGCCAAGGAAATGTAAGGTGTTGTGCTATGTAGTTGTCTGTGGCGCAAGAGACATGTTAAGTTTATGTTTTCTGTGACTATGCAAGGCTAGTTTAAGTTTAGGTTGCCTGTGACTATGCAAGAAAAGTTAAGATTATGTTGTCTATGACAACGCATGACAAGTTTATGTTTTCTCATAGGTAGGATGATGCTCATGAAATTTATCAAGTGGTTAATGTACCATTGCAATATCATCTGATAGTAGTGGTATTTGAATGTTGAAAGTGATTGTGTGATTGTGGTACAATAAACTAATCTGCAACTACTTTGGCTAGCAATCATGGGTTGGTGCATCTTTGTTGTCAAATTCGGCTGTGATGGTTCGATATGCACCAAGCCTGTGGAAATTTGGTTGTACATTTGCTCTATGTTTTGTCTGTTATCAGAATTTTGACAAGAACTAGTTTCTGTTATTGTTCCACCTGTTTTGTTCTTGTTTACTAATATCATTACTGCCTAAGATAGCTACATTTCTCTAGTTTGTAGAGTGAACTTTTTGTTTGAAGATGAATTTGAAACGGAACGTGCATGCCAGAATTTTCAACATTTCCAGCAGTTAGCCATTTTTAGTGGGCATATGGTGTTGCTAGTAGCAGTGGGTGAAAGGTTCCACTGTTAAGATGGCATTTTTGTTGATCTGCCGCAAGATATGGTTGGCAAAATTGCTCGGGTTAGTTGGGAGGAGATATATTGTTAAGGTGGCAGTCTCCCATTATTCCGTTTGCCGAGATGAAATTTCTGTTTACAGGTTCTGGATGTTATGTTGTCTGGATGTTATGTTTTCTGGAGCAGTGGATGTTATTCACTTTGTCTGAATTTGGGACTACCTGGTGCTAACTTTGGCAAATCGGTTGTCTCTGCTATGCTTTCTGATTGAACCTGGTGAGTTTTATGTTCACACAACTTTGGAATTGAAACCGTTCGCTGTTTTTCAGTTCGTATTGTTTAACATGTTCTTACGGTTTACTAGGTGGACATGCGGATGTTGGAAAGCAAGATGAGGTAGTCGCCGCTGATGCAACTGATCTCATACCCGCTGATGCGGTTTATCTTCTCTACTCTAACAGATAAGAAACCTTACAGAGGAGACACCGAAATTGGTGAGAAGCTTGTAGCTATGGCTGATGCAGCGTTGCACTCTTGCCAGTGTACTAAAAAATGGTGTGAAACCGCTCTTTGGTTCTGATTTCGTTAGGTACCATTTCTCAGCAGCTTAGTGTTTTTATTTTCTGTTTTCAGAACACATGATGGTACTGTCAGGTCATCTGCTTCAGAAGAAACTGTTTGACAATGGAAGGCAGCGAAAAGGTTTGACTACAAACACTGACTACTGTTCCAGATCGACAGTTATTTAGTAAGGTTGTGAACGTGATCTGCCCTGGGGATGCTTAAAATCCACCGGAACAAAAAAGAAGGGAGACGGCTGAAAACACGAATGTTTTTCAAGTTAAAAGTAACACCGGATCAGTGTGCATCAGCACATGACACAGTCATTCTGAAAAGCTACTCAAGCTGCTACAAACCTTTGCTTAGAAGTTAACCAAATATTTTGGCACTAGCTTGTTCAAGGAACGATTGAACGATCAAAAAGAAAAGGCTGAATCTTCTCCTTTATGAGTAGATGTGTTCCTTTCTCTTGTGGATGGTATGCTGTGTGATGCTCCTACCCGTTGCATCGTTAGGTTTGAGTGTGGAAGTATCGAAGCAATGGAGGACGCCGAGCGAGGTCGCACGAGAACTCAAATCTGACAAAAGAGAAGCATAAGAGAAGGAAGAAGTGACGACAGCACAGCAATAGAAGGTTGAGTAGCACAGCAAGTCAAAGAATTTTACCACTAGAATAGGCATTGCAAAAAAAAGGGGGTTAGAAAAGATGAAATGTTTTATGGTCGTGGTTGCTCACCCTGCCTCAAAGCTGACGCTTCCTTTCTGAATCACACTAGTAACTGACAAGTGCAGGGAGACATAAAAATATGTTTCTTCAGAATCCTAGCGAGTTTGGTCTGAAAACTATTCCTTGAGATAGCTCTGCTTCCTTTTTTCCATCTTCTGCAAGTGCGGAACAGTGACGTAAGGCTTCATGCATGATTAAGTTAAGCCATACAACATTGGATGTCATGTTATGGGGCATTCCTTCAGACGAATGAAAATTGACATTGGATGTAGTAATGTTTTTCTAGGGATGTCATCTGTCCCAACCATCTTGGTAATATTTTGAGGCCTTTGCGCTCTACCAAAGTCAGATCTATAAGAACAGTGAGGTTCTTGGAACTTTTGGTGCTAGCAAGTAACATTGATCCCATGGTCTAAGAAACATGATGCTTGACATGATAATGCTTTGATAATTTAAACTTAGTGACACGGTCAAAGTGCTTATGCTTTAGGTTAGGTCTGTCTATCACATCATTCTCCTAATGATATGACATTGTCATTAATTGACAACACATGTCATGGTTAGAAAATCGTAATCATCATTTAATCAAAGAGCTAGTCTAGGGGACACAATGATGTATATGTAGCCACACATGTATATTGTTTTCGGTTGATATGATTATAGCCAGTGGCGGACACAAGAAAAAACTTGAGGGTGGGCGCGCTTCAAAAAAAAAAACTCACTAGCCCGTGTGATAAAAAATTGCCAAAATGTGCCCCAATTTATGGGTTATGATCTGAAACTTCTCCTGGTGTTTCTGTTTGTCAGTGACAATTGGCAATTGGAATTGTGCAAGGTTCAACAAAATGGTTTTTATAAGTGTGCGCTTGGCTACTAGCCCGTGTGCATCACAGCCGTAATTGTTCAAGACCCCAATCCCAATCAAGATTGCATCAAAATAGGCTCCAATTTATACTTGTATACCTGTTGCTACTTGCTGTTGGCTGGGCCTGCTGCCACCATCGCGGCTCGCGCCAAGATTGTGCAACTGGCGACGGCTGACGGGATGGGCATCCCCCAACCGGGCAGCGGTGCAGAGCCGCAGAGCTCTACCGAGCGCAAGCGGACAGAGGGCTGAGTGGGGAGTCGGGGAGGCCACCGGCAGGGGGTATTCAGGGAGGAGGCAAAGGGCGAGGCGCACGGTGATCCAAGCCGCCGCAGAGCTACGAAGGCAGGGCCACGCGGAGCTAGGTTTGCCCTTCTTATGTCGCGGTTCAAATAGGAAGACTGGTCGCTTGAGTCGTCGTGCTCGCCCCGCTCGGTTCATGAAAATTAGGGGTAAAAATATTTCCCCAAAAATCTGGGTGGGCCACTGCCCGTCCGGCCCGCCCCCAGCGTCCTCCAATGGAGAATAAATTTTTTATCATGAACATAAAATATGATAATAACAACTTTATTATTGCGTCTATGACATATTTCTAATATAGTTCATGCTATCATTGGGTATTTTTGTGCTTGCGTGTGATTTCTCAATACTTCATCATACATTGTTGTACTTCCCACTTCTCTTCTTAGTTATCCGATAATTTGTGTGTTTACTCAACCAATCTCCATCCTGACCATTGTTATATGTTGCTTCAAGCAGAAATGACATATGAAAAAGGGTAAGATAACATAGGATGCTTTTGGACGACGTACAACAAGCAGCTACATCACCTCATGATTCCTAGTCAATAGTTGCATCGATGATGTCGCTCCGTCTTGGAGGCATTGTCTTGGAGGAGGGTTCCTTTTGTCAGACATGCAAGAGGCCGGCAGCGCACTGTGTGGCAAACTGGTGCCGCCCCACTCACTTGCAGTTTGCAGCTCTTAGAAGTATACATATTTGTTTTAGAAAAATGAAAGCTTATATCTCCCCTAGCCTCTGCGAGTTGGTATATAGTCCAAATATTAATCATGTTCCACTATTCATACCTCGTCGTACAATAAGAAAATGAATGTTTAAGCACACAAGCTTGGTTCATAGCTATATACTTTAACTCAAGCTTGAGAATACCCTAGCAAACCACCACCATTTCGAGGTGTGCTAATGTGCTAGAACATTTTGAGGTAGGAAGGAAAACATGCCACAATTATTAGTCGGGAACTATATATCTTCCATTTAAGAACAATGTAAGCGTTGCAAATTGACTATGTTCATAGGGGTATTCCCTCGAGAATATGTTAATATACTGTCAGCTGAATCTCAGACGAAAAAACGCTGAAACTAGCTAGTGTGTGTTAGCATCAGCATGGATGCTGGAATTTGCCTGCATTTGCAGAACAAGGTTGCAAAACAACCTCCATTGAACAAAGGAAACCACCCGCAACAGAGATTTTTTTACGAAAAGGGGGAGAAACCCTGGCCTCTGGATCAATACCTGTAGCAGAGACGGACCTAGGGTTGACTCGGATGACAATTGAAGGCTCTGCCCTCGGAACTTTCACTTGCATTCTCAGGTACCATAGGAAGTTGCTTACATGTGACACTTCGAGCATGACTGGAACCACAGCTGAGTCGGTATTCCTGAGAAAATTGGTGCGAATCAAGTAAGCAGAGTAACATATACATGAAGTTAGATCTCCCAAGGCTTGAAGAGATGGCAACAAACTGGTACATGATATTGCAGATCATATACTACACCTTGCCTTGGCTAAAGGAATGCTTCCTTCGTTTTGAGATGTATCTGGTACTTGAGACCCACGTCATAGCTGGTAGAGTAGAAACCGTAGGCTCTACAAACACCAGTGCAGAACGTCCAACAACACATGTTATTCTTTCTTTCCCCATGCCTCCTATGCCCAGAGCCTTGAAATGGTTATTTTTAGAGTGAAACAAGGAGATAACACCATGATCATGGCCTAGGTCAAGCTGGTTGACCCAAGCTCAGTCGAACACCCTTGGAAGTGCAGCTCTCATGCTTAGGAGCTCCGAGCTCGACCCTGATGCATCCCCTGCTTCATAGTCTACAACTACCATGCGTGCAGTGCAAGACAAATAAGAAATAATGAAGTTGGAATGTTGTGAGGCAGATCCACTAGGTGAGACTCAGAGATGAACCGAGACGGTAGATGAGACGAATGGTATGCATATATATGCACATGGATGAAGTAGAGCTTTGCACGTCCATCTGGCTTCCACCAGCATCGATCGATCGAATCTGCTGCTTTGAAGACGGTCTCTCTTGTCGGATGTTCTCTTACTTACATAGTTTAAGATGCACATGCATGCCAGCCTACCAAGCTGATCCATGATGGTCCCTTACATTCATTCAATCGTTAAGTCATCCATACATATTGTGTACCTCCATAGAAGACCTCGGGTTACTAATTAACCACAATAAAAAGATAGAACGTGCATTGCATTCCACAAGTCTTAAATTATATTTTTGCATCACCATACATCCTAAGAGTTGTTGAAGTGTATAGGTGGATTGCACTAGCCCTTTCCATCAGTTCGGACTTTTGGTTGTGTTGGCTAGTGCATGAAGCTTAACATGGTATCAGAGCCTAAGGTCTCGAGTTCGAGTCCTGGCTTTCGTAATTTATCCTAAAATTGTTGTTGACCCCTCTGTGTCCACGTATAGGCCTTTTGAGTTATACGTGAGTCCCGTCACACGTGAGAGGGGGTGTTGAAGTGTATAGGTGGATTGCACTAGCCCTTTCCATCAGCTCGGACTTTTGGTTGCGTTGGCTAGTGCATGAAGCTTAACAAGAGCATCTTCAACAAACTACCAACCCACCCTAGCGGTGTGATTTGTTGTCTGGGGCAATTTAGGAGCTTCCCGGGGACCGGCCCTGTGAGGCATTGCCACAGGAAAAACGGCCATAGAGCCATGCATGTTGTGGATTTTGTTTGCTACCCAGAGTCGCATCGTTGGGAACATGGGAGCACCTTCGATTGGTTGCCAGCCGACTCACATGTAGTCTTACCTTTTTTTCATATGATGAACCTACCTCTCACCACCAAACTTGAACACAGTTATGTCTCTAGGAATCGATTGCCGGAATGAAACCACATCGCTGATCCAAATCTTTTTCATGTAGACCTCGTAATGAAACGATGTATTGACAAAGGTTAAGGTTAGACATAACAAGAAACACACTTAAGAGGACACCTTGAGTTTACAATAGAGGAACAAATGAACACAGTTACAGTACACGGAGAGGGCGGGGGAAGGATAAGAGGCGGCAGAGGTTGCTGCTAGGTGACAAAGGAGTTATAAGGGGAAGTGGCGGAGAGTACACAAGCTAGCGGTGGAGGTTGAGGATGTTACAAGAAAGCCACATACCAACACAGGTGTTAGAAATAATCATCGTATGCATGTATGCGCAGTGGTATCCGAGTAGGTTTTATGTAGCCGATAAGGGTAGAAATTAGGAGTTCTAATTCTACTTGGCTAGCTAGAACAAAACTGTTGTATATGTGTAGTACCCTGTAATCAATCGTGCCACCGAGAAATAGAAAAACACAAGGCTCGACATGAGCCTTGGGCTATCATCGATTCCTGCCGTACACGAGTAGCAGTAGCTGAGATCGATCAAGTAGATCAAGCTAGTTGTACGTGCAGGTGGTCGTGGGTGGATACTAGCTTTGCTAGTTGACCGTGCGCGTGTAGCCGGAAAGCAATCGGCAATCACGTTTCGTCGGAAAATAGCTGAGGGACTATGTCCCGACGAAAATATTGCTGGGTCTGTACAAACAACAGGCATAGGTAAACATCATTACATGATACTAGGAAGACTTAGATCTACTCGTCTATAATCACCTGAATCGAAAGACTTACAATACGAAAGTTATGTGAAACGAAAGTTGTCTGAAACTGAGAGGTAAAGCTACTCCTCAAATGAAATATCAAATGGTTGACCGTGTAGGATGAATTTGATGAATTTCGTTCAAAAAGCTTCAGACACGAGCACAAAATGAAGTAGATGTGGTTAACGAAACTCGGTACCGATTGTCATAATTGAATCACCTTGTCAACATGCATCATTTTAATGTAGAACGTATTTTCAATCGAAACATGCTTGTGCTAATAAGAAGGGCTTATGATGAAGCACCCTCGCCTATCCTTACGTGCAAAGATTCGCTCGGTCTAGTACAAGGTAATAAAATCATGTGAAAAAAAACCGGGATAAAAACAATTAGCATGTGGCACGTACAAAACGCAATATGTACGTAGCAGCAATTACATATAAATTTACCTTTTTCCCAAAATGAGCATGAAACTAATTTTAAATCAAGTTTAACTTTTTTTGCGAGTAATCAAGCTTAACTTGTACGTGTAGAATACCCTTTTAGCTTTTATTTTGTACACACACAAAAAATGCTCCAACCCCTAACTAAAATATCCTCCCGGCAATCACGTACCCCTTCGCCTCCAAGAGAGAGCCAGGAGACTAGGGTTCCTCGCCTCCCACCGCCACCGCGGCAGATCTGCCCCGTCTCTGTGGCCTTCGGGCCATGGAGGTGCAGTGAATATCGGTCCTTGTCGATGGGAGGGCTCCGTTTTTTGGTGTGAGGGTTAAAATTTGTTGGGACGGTGCTCAGATGGTGGTGGCGGCGCCTCGTTCAATAAAGTCTCCCTGGCTTAAGTCTCATCTCGGCGGTGATGTCGAGAAGCTTGTGTGAGTGGTGTAGTCCTCGAGGACTTCTTTTGGCTGTGGGGAACTTCGGATTGTCAAGGAGTTTTATCGGCAGTTCATCTTTTTTTTTCATCTCCGGGACGGATGTGGTCTTTTTGATCCGTTCGGCGACTTCTCGTCCGCAATCAACAACGTCAGGCGGGCTCAGGCATGAGCCGCAGCGGCAGCACGCCGTTGACATGGTCTGGATGTTCTCAAGACTTTCAATGTAATTTTCATTTAGGCTAGATGCAAAAAAATTAAACCACAAATTATACTAAATGCAAAAGGATCTTATTTTTATGTTTCGGTGGCCGGTAGAACGTCTTCAACGCAAGGACGCGAGTCAGGACAGTACCACGTCTTCAACACAACCACGCGAGCGGCCGCCACACTGCCACCTCCCAGGGCCGGCCTTGACATACGAGTGCCCCGGGGCAAGAAGAAAAAAGGGGCCCTATATATGAATAACAGAGGTGTTTTAATACTTCTTCCGACTCATAGTAGTTGACTCTGGATTCATTCAAATTTTAAAAAAACCAAGTCAAGTAATATGGGTCGGACGGAGTAACATTTTATGAACACAATTATCCTCAGACGGTTGGTTAATAGTATGGTAGCTGCGTGCGTTGCAAGAACTCAACTGCTAGCGGGCTGCTTCGATTCATCTTATTTTTCTAAGCAGATGGCGTGGCTGTACGTACATGGATGGGGCCCTATGATATGGGGGCCTAGTGCGGCTGCACTGGTTGCACAGGCTCAGCGCCGGCCCTGCCGCCTCCGCCTTCTTGCCAGAACGGCACGCTGACGCAGCTATTTGTATCGACCGCCGGCGTCGGGTTCGACGAGAGATCCAAGGAGCACAAGGTGGTGCGGCTGGTCTGCTCCGGCGAGCTGGAAGCGCCGCCCGAGGACTTGTTCAGCAAGATCAGGTGCGAGGTGCACACCCTCGGAAGTGGACCGGACCGCCGCTGGAGGCCGCCCACCTCCTCCACCGACGCTGAGGGCATGGTGGTGCCGTCTATGTTGGAAATTGGCCCGATATGCGACGCCGTTCGTCGAGTACTTTTCGACAACAGACGACGCGATAGCGGCAAGATCACTCGGTTAACTCCGGCGAGACGTACACAAGGACAAGTTGCCGAGATACACGTACGTACTAATTCACGTACGAGCACAGAAAACAAAGATGATTTGCCAAAGGCACGTATCGCGCCTTGTACTCTTTCCTCTCTTTATTTTCTCAATTGCTCGGGGTGCCGTTTACAGGGACGGGTTACGTGTATATATATATATGCTCAGCTAGAGTACGATTCGACCTCCTATCCTACTCAGACTCAAACACGTATACTCTAAACCTGTTTGCATACGTACACACAATATCCATACTCCATCGTGCTGGAGTCGTGTCGTGGTTATTTCTAACAATCACCCCCTAAGCACGACCTACTCTTCAACATCCACCTGGATCCCAAATACGCCAGCTGCTCCTCGCGGGCGTCATCCACGGCATTGCTTTCGCCGCTTCCTTCCTCAACACCCATGTCACCGACTTTGCTTTTGCCGGCTTCTCCATGACTTCACGTCGACCCTCCTCGTTCGCGTCCTTCTTTTCCGCGTCCTTCTTGTCGATATCGTCCATGATCATGCCTTCAGTCTTCACTGGTTCCTTGATGAACAAACAATGATTTTCGTAGTTCATCTTCACCAGATTATCAGCCGTCCGAAGTTTCTTTATCGGATAGTAGTCCAACACGCTTCGGCTCGTGTGCTCGCGTCGGTCGTAGTTGCCTTAGCTCCAGTACATAGAACATATGTAATGGTTGTGTATTGATCAATTCAACATGATCTTCGGGCATAGTACCATGTGTGCCTTCAGGTAGAGCTCCTGGAGCCAATGACTCTACATGCAGCGTATCCTGCATGCCTATTTCTGAGCCAATTTCTTGACTCACCACCACATCACATGGCCCTTGCACTTCTGGACACTCCTTTGCCCCAAGCTCTTCACGTGGATCATCACCTCCTGTATTAGCGGATGATGAGCTAAACACAACACCTTCTAGCTCTGTTTTTTCTAACCACGGACTAGCCTTTTCTCCGGACACTTTTCCTTCTGGGAGTATCCCTAGTGCTTCTGTCCTGGTGTCCACGCCTGGAGCACCCCCTAGGCCTTCAATCTCTTCTGGGTCTGAATTTGCTGACAAAGATAAGCTTGGTTGATCCATATTTTCTTCATACTCAAGATCCCACGTGATGTGAAAAGATGAATATTCCGGTTCCTTGGAGCCCCAATTCCATGATTTCTCTTCCTCAAAGACTACGTCGTCCATGAAAACCACCTTATTGGTATAGGGGTTGCACAAACGGTATCCCTTCGAGCCTTCATAGCCTGTCATGATCATTGGAGTACTCTGATTCACCTTATGCGCCACACATCCAAAAGTACGAAGATGATCAACCGAGGGCTTCCGTCCGTACCATGCTTCATACGGAGTCATACCAACTCCACTCTCAGTTGGTTCCATGTTCAGCAAATACACAGCCGTATTGACTGCCTCACCCCAGAAGTTTCCTGGCAAACCTTTACTCTTCATCATCCTCCGTGCCATGGTCAACACGGTTTGATGCAGCTCGCCTTCCTGATCAATGCGTAGAGCTCTTATCTTCGCCTCCACCTTAAACTCTCCGGCTTCCTTGATCTTCTCGAATGCTTGTTGTGCTTGATACTTACTTTTCAGCAACACAATCCACATGTATTTACTATGATCATCCACCGCAAGCATGAAGAACTTATTGCCGGACGGAGTTGCAGGCGAAATTTCAACGCATAGACCGCCATGATCAGATTCTGAAGCTTCACTCGCCTCAAACGTGGCTTCACGTAGAAACAGGGCACTCCGTTGCTCGTGATCCACACACGGTTGATCGTGATCCACTTGCACCACAATCTTCGTACCCGGTGATGGAGGATCCTCCTCATCCTTCAGCTCAGTTACTTCGAGCATCAGCATCATCGGTCCATCATCATCTCCTTCCTGGGCGATGAGAGCCCTCTCCTTCGACGATTTCTTGCAATCCTTCTTGAAGTGACCGAGCTCGCCGCACTTATGACATCTTACTTTCTTGATGTCAAACTTCCTCCGCGGCGGAGCCTCGTCCTCGTCCTCCCCTGCGATATGCTTTTTCGCTGGGCGAGAATCTTCTCTATCACTCCTGCTGCCGGATGCTTTATCGCCCTTCTTTTCCTTGGCGAACAACGCTCGAGCCATAAGCATGAGATGCTCATCCACTTTTGCGTCGCCATAGGTGATCTTCATCCGCTCGTCGTGCGCCTTGAACCGTCCAACTAGATCATCCATCGTGAGAGTCTTGAGATCAACACATTGCTCGATTGCCGAGACAACGGGTGAGTAACGCGGCGGCGCCACGCGGAGGAAACGCCTCACAATAGAGATCTCATCCAGCTTCTCGCCAAGTCCGCGAATCCCATTGACCAGTGTAGCGACCCTTGAAGCAAAAGCGTCTAGCGTCTCATCTTCTCCCATCTCCAGATTCTCGTACTTCTTCTGCAAGGTTTGCAGGGTCGCCTCGCGGACGCGCTCGTGCCCAAGATTTAGCGTCTTGAGCGTATCCCACACCTCCTTTGCAGATTTCTTCAAGATCAGGTGTTGCATCAGATCCGTTGGCACCACCGAGCAGATGGCCGTGAGTGCTAGTCGGTCTAGGTGGTACTTCAACGCGCCCTTCTTGAACTCGTCGCCGCCTGGATCGACAGCCTCCCAGAGTCTGGCGCCTTCTAACGCCCACTCCATCTGGACCGCCCAGACCGTGTAGTTGTCGCGGCTGTACCGCGGATACTGCATCGACACCGGCGCACCCGCAGACGCACCAGAATACTCGCCCACCTCCTTCGCCATGACCTCCCGTTACTAGGAGATACTCCACGAGGCTCTGATACCAATTGTTGGAAATTGGCCCGATATGCGACGCCGTTCGTCGAGTACTTTCCGACAACAGACGACGCGATAGCGGCAAGATCACTCGGTTAACTCCGGCGAGACGTACACAAGGACAAGTTGCCGAGATACACGTACGTACTAATTCACGTACGAGCACAGAAAACAAAGATGATTTGCCAAAGGCACGTATCGCGCCTTGTACTCTTTCCTCTCTTTATTTTCTCAATTGCTCGGGGTGCCGTTTACAGGAACAGGTTACGTGTATATATATATGCTCAGCTAGAGTACGATTCGACCTCCTATCCTACTCAGACTCAAACACGTATACTCTAAACCTGTTTGCATACGTACACACAATATCCATACTCCATCGTGCTGGAGTCGTGTCGTGGTTATTTCTAACAGTCTACGCTCGCCAGGTCCGCCCTGGCCGCGACGTTGATCAACCCGGCGCCGGTTTTCGCGGACGGCTTCCTGCACTGGCTCGTCAATCCGGACTTCGAAAATCCCACCGCCGGCGCGAGAAGGTCTATGCCGCCGGTGCTTTCGTTCTCCCTCGCGGAGGAGACTTTCAGCCGCTGGGTCCGGCCACTGCCCTTCCACTGGCACGTTTATGGGGGCGCGCACCTGGCGGAGCTCGATGGCAGGCTGTGCATGGTCCGGGACCTCCGTCGTGGTTCCACTGACCGCCGGCTGGACATCTGGAGCTACGGCGCGGCGGCAGATGGTGGTGACGACGTCTGGTCGCTGGTGCATCGTATCGATTTGGCGCAGCATACTGGAAGAGATTTGCTGACTGAGCCATGGCACATCAGAGTTCTCGGATTCTCTGCTGGAAAGAGAGCGATCTTGGTTGCCACGACCAAGGGCAATGTAGTTGCCTATGATCCCACAAGTGGAACGCTAGAAACCGTCCTTCAGATCGCAGGAGGAAGAACAACTCATGCCGAGACGACAGAGACTAGGCAAAATCTTGCAAGATTCTCTTTGTTTAAAGAGAGCCTTACTCCAATGTATTAGAAAATCATTAAGGAATTGATTACATAAAAGCAAAGAAAGGGATATAAACTACTCATGCCATTGGTTTTACTCCATCCGATCTATATTAATTGTCACTGGAGTGGAATTGAAGGGTACCTTGTACACACCAGAGATCGTGCTTTCTGAACCTTCTCCACATACAGTCAAATAATAGCAATTACTAGTCATGCTGCAAATGAATTGTTTGGTGATTGGTGATGGCATTTCGCTCAGTTTTATCAGTGTATTCTGAACTATCAAGCATTCGTATGTGCAAAAATAAATTTATCATTCAAAAGTATAAACATTGTTATTGTTGTATGTTTATGTATGTTGAAAAATTCTACTTGCGGAACAAATGCATTACTTGATTTTTTGAGCGCCCATAATGTTTGGAATCGTTGCACTAGCCACTTGTGTTTCTTATTGATTTCAAATTTGGTAGACAATTTTTCTCATCCCGAGGTATGGTCGTCTGCCCTTGAAACAACATTGTCATGTGAAGAACCAAGATATCAAGCAGCTCTTGGATAGTATTTAGTTCGAACTGTCCTTATTATAACTCGTAATAGATTTACTAATTAGGAATTAGGATGCGATGTGACTGGGAGCAGGTTATCCAATATATATCATGTGGCATGGTTACTGTTTCTGATTGAGAACTTTGTGTTTGTGTTGTTGAGAAGAGAATACCTGAATGTTGAATATCACTACAAAAATACCCCCATACCCAGCGAATTTTTGGGACGACACAAGCAAAAAGTTCCTCCAAATATTGGATACGCACTGGATGAGCAATCACGGCACCATTTTGTCATGGCGGTCACTTATACGTCGTGGCCGACGCGGCACAATTTTTTAGCGCCGCCGTACATGATCGGGGAAACCGGCGGATTTAATGCCGCAGTAGATGAATGGAGGCATATACCAGTGCGATGAGCTTTGTACAGCGTATCCCACACTATGGATAGGTCAAGCACCCCGCGTTGACTGGTCAGGTTTGTCTCACTGACTGGTGTGGCCCACTACCGGCGAGGCCTTTATATCTCCGTCTTCAGCTTCCGCTTCCAATCTCGATCTAGTCTCTTGTACTCCCTGCCACAGTACTCTCCCCAATTCTCTCGATCTTTCATTCTCATACAGGGCCTCAGAGCATCTCCACTCGTCCCCCAGTACGGTGTTCGACGCGGATCGATTTTGGGCCATATGGGGGGCGCCGGATAAGTTCACGATTTGGAGGGGCACTGGCTCCCAGCTATGTCCCCCATACAAAAAATAATCAAACATTCAAGCACTTCAATTTTTACATTCATACACTTTAATTTACATAGAAAGGAAAAGAAAAAACCAATAACGCCTCCGGCGGCCGAAGGCGCTGCTCTCGCCGGGAGGGCGCGACGGCCCTCGGGCGATACCCCACAGGTCGAACAGTGAGTTGCATCTCGCTAGCTGCGTCTTGGCATCCTTCTTTGCTCGGTCGCGGCTGGATGCAAGTCAGCGTCGTCGGGCTCTTTGTGCGACGCATAGAGGAAATGCTTGTAGATGTCATCGAGTTGTTGCAGCAGGCAGTGCTCTAGCAGGAAAACTTGACGGAAGATGTTCCACCTGTAAGGCTTGCCGGTGGTCCGGTAAGCCGGCCGCAAATTTCCTCGGACTCGGGGTCAGAACTGGCCCAACCCATATCGTCGGAGTTGGCTATGTCAGAGTCGTCGGAGTTGATCCACTCCATGTCGGAGCACTCCGAGTCGGTGTTGTTGGGTCCAGGGAGAGGCTCTTCTGCGGGGGGTGGGCGAGCTGGAGGAGCACGATGGCTAGGCATGGTAGTGCGCCGGCCCTACTGGTGAAAGCAGCACCGCGGACCGCCGCCCTAGATGTAGCGGGAGAGGGTGTGAGGTCTGATCATGGTGTAGATCTGCAATGGTTATGGCTGCCGCGCCTACATATAGCGAGAAAGGACGTGAAGCTATAGAAAAGGCAGAAAGGGCACGGCGGGAGAACGTTGTTAGACGTGTATGTATAGGACACGTCTACCGGTCGTATAGTTTCCAAATTATAATCTCTAGCTAGCTTGGCAACCAAGTCTCCTTGTACTATTTATAATCCCAGCCGTGGAACAAATCAATTAAGTGCAACAATTATATTTTCCTTCATGGTATCAGATTAGGGTTTACGATCCTCTCCCTCCATGGCGCCGCAAGATCCCTCAGCCTCCGATCTCGCGGCGGTTGCTGCCGAGGCTGCCGCCAAGGCCTCTCTCTGGGCGCTCGCCGTCGCGCTCCCAAGCATTCGTGCCGCTGTTCCGGTCACCCTCGAGCTCTCAACGTCAAAATACCTCCAATGGTGTGGCATGTTCACCGACGCAGCTGAGAAGTACGCCCTCGAGGATCATCTTCTCGAGGAAGAGTACCCCGCCAATCCCACGCCACGGTGGCTTCGGAACCACGCCATCGTTCGATCATGGCTCAATGGCGCCGTTGCACCCGATCTTATGGCCATGGTTGTCGACACCACCACGCCGCTACCTGCCCACGCCTTATGGACGCGTCTCTCCAACATCTACCACGACAACTCTGAGATGCGGTCCTCCTACCTTGAGCAAGAATTCCACGGTCTCAAACAGGGCCCCATGACCGTGGCGGATTACTGCCGCAAGCAGAAGATCCTCGACGATGATCTCAACGCGTTGGGCATGACCATCACCGACAGGCGCCTTGTCCAAAACACGCTCCGCGGGATCGGGTCTAAACTTGCGTACATGCGCGCGCTGACCCTCAAGCAACACCCCCTACCGTCGTTCCTCGACGTGCGCTCATTGCTTCTCCTCGAGGAGCTCACACTACAGCAGTCCGACGAGTCATCCTCCTCGGATCCATCTGCCTTTGTCGTTCGAGGTGCTCCAATGCCTTCACCACCGCGTGGTCCAGCAGACAATAATGCACCACCACGCCGCCCTGATGCGTAACGTAATTTCCAGCGAGGAAGCTGCCGCTTCGGCACGCGGTGCCGCTACCTCCACTCGGTGCCTCCCAGCAACAAGGCGACATCCAACCCAACACTCCCGGGAAGGGTCCCTAGGCTCCCTGGCCGTCAATGCAGAACCCCTGGGCAGGATCCATCCAGATGTGGCCCGGGCAGCCCCAGCGCCCACCGTTTCTTGGCTCGCCTCAGGCTCATCACGCCGTGGTGTCTCCTCCGATTTTGTGGCCCTATGCTGCTTCCCCGACTATGCCATGGCCACCTGGGACACCTCTACCTCACATGCCGTGGATGCAAGGAGCACCAGGACTGTTGCGGACCACTCCACCGCCTGCACCGACATACACTGCTCCATCTCCGTCCTTCGACCAAGGTTCCCTCATGCAGGCTTTCAACACCATGTCCCTGACGCCACCGTCATCGAATGCGTGGTTCAT
The DNA here is from genome assembly GCA_916181665.1 of Avena sativa. NCBI lineage: Eukaryota > Viridiplantae > Streptophyta > Magnoliopsida > Poales > Poaceae > Avena > Avena sativa. The sequence continues at coordinate 7,951,792 of OV702300.1, forward strand.
GGATTCAGGAGCTTCCGCTCACATGAACGGCAACCAGGGTAACCTCTCGCACATCCTCCCCTCTCACTCCCCTTATCCACATGTCATCGTCGGCAATGGTCATACCCTTCCAATCACCAGCGTCGGTCACACAACTATTTCTACACCTAATCAGTCTTTTCAACTTAACAATGTCTTAGTTACCCCCAACCTCATAAAAAATCTTCTCTCTATCCGCAAGTTCGCCACTGATAATTTTGTTTCTATTGAGTTTGATCCGTTTGGTCTTTCTGTGAAGGACCTCCGCACTAAGAACGAGATTGTCAGGTGCAATAGTCTTAGCGACCTCTACCCCTTCTGGTGGCCGTATTCTCCTGCGCACGCCCTCTCCACCACTACATCGTCGTCAACATTATGGCATCGTCGTCTAGGACATCTCAATAGTCAAGCTTTGTCGCACCTAGCAAGTGCATTTTCTTTTCCGTGTAATAAGAATAACACCGATGATCATTTATGTCATGCTTGTCAATTAGGGAAACATGTTCGACTACCCTTTGATAATTCATCTACTCAAACCACTCGCCCCTTTCAAATAATTCATTGTGATTTGTGGACTTATCCTCTCTCTAGTGTGTCTGGCTACAAATACTATCTAGTTGTGTTAGATGATTTATCTCACTATCTTTGGACTTTTCCTTTGCGCATCAAATCCGATACTTTCTCCACCCTCAAAAATTTCTTTGCTTATGTCTCTACACAATTTAACACAACTATTCAGTCCTTGCAATGTGACAATGGCCGTGAATTTGGCCACAATGCAGCTTGTGTTTTTCTCTCATCCTTAGGCACCATGCTTCGTCTATCTTGCCCATACACATCCCCCCATAACGGCAAAGCCGGACGTGTCATTCGTTCCACGAACAATATGGTGTGTTCACTTCTTTTCCAAGCAAGCATGCCTCCGGTCTATTGGGTTGAAGATCTTCACACTACCACCTTTCTCTTCACCCTTCACCCCACCAAAACCCTTCAGCAGCGTACACCACACGAAGTTCTCCTAGGTCTCCCACTTTCATTAGACCAGCTCCGTGTTTTTGGTTGTCTATGTTATCCTAACATCTCCGCCACAGCACCTCACAAACTATCTCCTCGCACAACCGCTTGCGTCTTCCTAGGGTACTCCTCTAATCACCGTGGCTATCGATGTCTTGACCTTACCACTCACAAAATTATCATATCTTGTCATGTCATCTTTGATGAAAATTCATTCCCTTTCTCCAAAACTTCAACACCCCCTCCTACCGCCACCGATCTATCCTTTCTGGATGATATTCCCCCCATCCTTCCGCTGCCTATTACCCCTCCTATACCTCCTACACAGCCTCACGCCCCTCAACCCGAGCCACACACACCGCCTCCACCTACACCTCCTGTGGTCCTGGCGCCCGTCGGTCCTCCTCTGGTCGATAACACTCATTCAATGTATACTTGTGGAAAACGTGGTATGGGGCCAAAGCCTGCTGATCGCCTTACTCTCCTTGTTGATATTCCTAGTCCCCTTCCTAAGAGCTACCGCAGTGCTCTGAAAGATGCTCACTGGCATTCTGCTATGGTCGATGAATTTACTATCCTAAAAAACAATCAGACATGGGATCTTGTCCCCCGTCCTCCTGGAGCTAATGTTGTTTCTGGAAAGTGGATATTTCGGCATAAGCTCAAGCCGGATGGTTCTTTGGATCGGTATAAAGCACGCTGGGTCCTCCGTGGCTTCACTCAGCGTGCTGGCGTCGACTACTGAGAGACTTTCAGCCCGGTTGTCAAACCGGCTAATGTTCGGACCGTACTCTCCATTGCCATCTCTCAATACTGGCCTGTTCATCAGCTCGACATCAACAATGCCTTTCTGCATGGTACTCTCGCCGAGACAGTATACTGTGCGTAGCCGTCAGGTTTCATCGACGTCTCCAAGCCCGACCACGTGTGCCGCCTAAATAAGTCTCTCTATGGGCTTAAATAGGCGCCGTGTGCATGGTACAGCCGTATCGCTGATCATCTTCTTCGACTCGGTTTTGTTGGTTCCCGCGCGGATCCATCGCTCTTCATATACACCCGCAGCACGGAGACTGTCTACCTGCTTTTATATGTTGACGACGTAGTACTCACGGCTTCATCCGAGCAGCTACTTCGGCAAATCATCATGGCTCTTGAGCGCGAGTTCTCCCTCAAGGATCTTGGTGCACTACACTATTTTCTGGGAGTTGCTGTTACTCGCTTCTCTGATGGCATGTTCCTCTCACAGCGATAGTACATCCACGACGTCCTCGAGCGTGCAGGTATGAGCCAGTGCAACCCTTGCTCCGCTCTTGTTGATACACAGTCCAAGCTTGGCGCTGATGGCGATGCCGTTGCTGACCCATCCACCTATCGGAGCCTGGTGGGAGCCCTCCAATACTTGTCATTCAGCAGACCGGATGTCGCCTATGCCGTTCAGCAGGTATGCTTATACATGCACGATCCCCGTGAGCCGCACCTCAATGCGGTTAAGCGGATTCTCCGGTATCTTCGCGGCACCATCGACTATGGCCTACAACTACATCAATCGTCGCCGACATCGCTTACTGCATACACTGATGCTGACTGGGCTGGCTGCCCCAACACACGCAAGTCCACCTCAGGCTACGGAGTATTCCGTGGCGACAATCTGATCTCTTGGTCCTCTAAACGCCAGCAAACTGTGTCCCGATCGAGTGTGGAAGCAGAATACCGAGGAGTTGCCAACGCCGTTGCTGAGGCATGCTGGTTACGTCAGCTCCTGTCCAAGCTACATCCCCCCCTTTATCGAGCAACGGTGGTCTACTGTGACAACATATCTGCGGTCTACCTATCGACGAATCCGGTTCAACATCAACGTACCAAGCATGTGGAGATTGATCTTCATTTTGTCCGCGAGAGAGTTGCTTTTGGAGATGTTCATGTTCTCCATGTCCCAACATCTTCACAGTATGCAGATATCTTCACCAAAGGGTTGCCATCGACGGTCTTCACCGAGTTCCACTCCAGTCTGAATGTCCGCCCAGCTCCCGCTTTGACTGCGCGGGGGGGGGGGGGGGGGGGGGTTAGACGTGTACGTATATGACACGTCTACCGGCCGTATAGTTTCCAAATTGTAATCTCTAGCTAGCTTGGCAACCAAGTATCCTTGTACTATTTATAATCTCAGCCGTGGGACAAATCAATTAAGTGCAACAATTATATTTGCCTTCAAACGTGCTGACGAGCAATTTCGCCGCCGCGTGGCCGGCGACGGAACGACGCGAATCGTTTATCTCACTATCAGGGCTGGCGCGTGTCGTTTTCATCTCCAACCGGCGCCCCCGCTTGTCCCCCGTGGGTTGGGTTTTGCCTAGAGGCGCAGGATAACAAAATGGGCCTCGGCGCGAAAAAATATTGAGGAGGCCAGCTATAAGCGAGTTTGAACGTCGACGCCCCGATATCTATCTATAGGGGCTTTAGGGTCTCCGAGAGAAGATGTTCTCACCCTCGGAGAGAGGCCAGTGCTACGCTGAATAATCAGAGATGAGACCGCCTTTCACAATGGGACTCGACTACATCCAGGTCGACCTGGATTTAGCTTATAGCCAGGTCGCTTCGACCAGGATTTTTTTCCTGTTTTGGACGCCGGAGGTGAGACATCCCACTAATATTTCTATTTTTTGAATAGAAAAAGCAAATGAGTTTTGTCTTTATTCTAAAAAATGGATACACTCAGCCTTACTGCATGCACTTTATCCCATGTATATAATTACGAAATCCAAAAATTTGAAATGTTTTCTAGCTCAAACCTTTTGTTTGATTCAAGATCTGTTTTTACCGTTGGGCTTGTCGCGATGAGATCTTCAAAACTAGATCCCATGTCGATATGTTTCGACTATTTTTTTTAGAGAATGTAAGTTTGTGAAAGTTACATCCGATCAAAGTTACATCCTTGCATCCTCTATTTAAAATTGTTTCTACCATCCTTGCATCCAAAAAAGTGCCATCCTATCAATTCCCCAGATTTGGAAGGGACCATCGCTACAGAAATTACATCCCAAAATGAACAACTACCATCCATGCATCACAAGTGAACAAATGGTATCTCAAAAACTAACAATTTTAAACTACCATCCCTGCATCACAAAATCTACCATCCTTGCATCCAAAAAAACTGTCATCCACAAAAATTGCCATCCACAAAAACTGCCATCTTTGCACCCACAAAAACTAGGAAAAGGATATGGATCACCCGGGGGATCCTGTTAATCCATCCTCCGGGTCGCGCGTGCAAGGCACCGCATCAAACCTCGCTAAGCAAGAGGGCCCACCTTATCTCTTTAGGAACAACTCTATCTTCCTTCGTGAATCAGGCGTGCGGCTGCCAAATCCCGTCGGAGCCACCGTACAAGCCTGCGCCGCCGCCGCCGCTGGACTTCGCCCCCACCGCCGCCGTGTTGGACTTCGCCGCCGTCGTGCTGCCCTTGAGGAGGGAGGGAAGGCAGTCTGCGCATGGTCATCCGCGTCATGCTGCTCCACCTACGCCTCCACCCCGCACCAACGATCGAGCGCCGCCGGTGATGGAGACGCCATGGCCACCGTCCCAGGGCACCCCGCTTCTCCCCCTCCACCGCGCACCAGCACCAGCCCGTCGCCGGAGATGGAGGGCACACGCCATGCCTTGTCCCTGCCGATGGAGCTTCGCCATGGACATCGCTGCTCCTCGAGGGCACCCGCCATGGACGCCGCCCGAGGGAGCCCGCTGCTCCGCCTCCACCACCCCGACGCAGCTAGGTACGACGTCAACGACTGCTACATGGGGCCGCCTGTGGCCAATGGCGGCGCTATGTGCGCTCGAAGGCAGTGCTACAAGCCGTGTCGACGTTTGCTACATGCGTCCGGTGTCGATGCTACCTACAGCTTCTGATGTTGCCACCTGCGGCAAGGAGTGCTGCTACATTCAGCGAGAGGCTCTGCTACACAAGGCGACCGACCCTGCTACATACAGCTTTTGGTGTTGCTACCTGCGGCGAGCGGCGCTGCTACATGGCATTTTTTCTTACAAGTTTTTGCTCCGGCGATGTCTTCGGCGAAGTCAGCTTTTGCTACATTAGTATAATTATTTTGCTACATCTGTTTTCTGAGTTTGCTACAATAGCGCAAACTTCTTGCTACGAGGTCTCCGACGAGATCTCCGGCGAAATTCTCCGGCGAGTCTAAGACGGAGTCAGTTTTGCTACATTAGCACAAATATTATGCTACATAGTCTCCGGCGAGGTCTCCGGTGAAGTCTCCGACGAGATCTGTCTTTTTTATTTGTCTCGTGGACGAACCGTTTTCTGCTATAATGTAGCAAAAGCGGGGCAAATGCAGTAAAAGCGGGATTTTGAATCCAAAAAAAGGACACATGGTTAGCTGGGGACCGGGGATGAAAACCACAAATCCCCCGGGGGACGTCTAACACTGTCCCAAAAACTATCATCCCTGCATCACAACTCAGTTCCCCAGATTTGGATGTTTGTGCTACACGTACCCAGAAATGCTATAGGCGAGATAGGTTGCAAGATGGGAGGTTCGCTGGGGTCGTCCGATCACGATCACGCGGCGTCAAGCTCCCTAGATTTGGATGCCTGTGCTACACGTACCCAGAAATGCTACACGCGAGATAGGCTGCGGAATGGGAGATTCGTTGGGGGTCGTTTGATCGTGATCGCGCGGCGTCAAGCCCTGACGTGGGCTGTAGCCCAAATCGAGATCCGACCGATAGTTAGATTTCCCGGTCACAATGGTTCCAGGAAAAAAAAAAGAAAACCTGAGGTCAAATCAGTAATTATTAGAACAGGTTCCTCCACGGTGAATACCCGTCCCCACCGGCCCACCCTGCTCGACTGACTATCCGCTGTCTCTTCTCCGCCGCCACATCCCACCCGACGGCGACACGTTCCGCCGCCACAAAGGGGCACGGGAAGCTCTTCCCGCCGGGTCGATTTGGCAGAGGTACTCTTCCTTCGCAGCTAGGGTTTCCCACCGTATCCTTGGATCGATGACGTCTTCTCTTATCTACGGACGATTGCAGTGGGCATTACCTTCCCAGATCCCCTAAATCAGACTCACTAGCCAATTGTTGGTGCAAATTGTTTTGGTTAGTGTATATTGCCTAAATTCAGCCGACAGCAAAATTCAGGTTGTGTGCCCATGGTGTGCTACGCTTCTAGTTCAGATTGATTATACCTGGAGTATTTTTTTTAGTCGTGCATCGTGGTATTCTTTTGTTTAGGTCGCTCAGCACATATGCCATGTGGGTTTTTAGTCCTGTGTCAGAATCAGTAGCTATTGTTCAATGCAAGATTGCAAATAGTTGATTATTGAGGTACTACTTACTGTTAGCTGTGTCTCCTGGGGTTTCTTTGTTTTGAGGTCGATGGTAGATTCTTTTTGTGCTTGGTCGTAGAGGTAAAATATGGGTGACTGGTTCCTTTGGGATTGGCTGGTGGTGATGCCAGTCTGTTCGAGGCCTGGGGACAGAACTGCTTGTATTGTGTTTACCATTTTTCATCTAATGAAGAATGGGGGCTGAGAGCTCCTTTAATAAAAAATGTTGATTTGATTCGCTAGCATGGAGTAAATTCACTAGCCATTGTTTAATACAAATTGTTTTTATTAAATTTTACCTCTATATTTAGTTGGCAGCACTTATCCCCTGTTTGACACTGTCCTCCAGACCCACAAGGACATCGACTCAGCATGGAAAGTGAGAGGCAGCCACCTGCTGCAGCGTCCGCCGCAATATCAAAGGTGCTCGACAACGATGACCTTCTCATCGAGATCCTCCTCCGCGTCAGTTTCCCCACCAACCTTGTCCGTGTTGCTCTTGTCTGCAAATACTGGCTACGGCACGTCTCCAACCCCAAGTTCCTCCATCGTTTCCACAAGCTCCACCCGTCTACCCTCCTTGGCTTCTATATTGCCACTGGGCCGACGCTGCACGCTCCGCACTTCGTGCCGGTGCAGCCTCAGCCCCCAGAGCTTGCTGCCGTCATTGGTCGCACGAGCTTCAGCCTGGACTGTGACCAGAAAGTACTGACCTACATAAGGGATTGTCGGGATGGCAGGGTCTTCACCACACGATGCAAAGGAAGTGAATCGATACATAGAGTGTACAACCCGTTGTTCCCTGAGAAAGGTATGCTCATCATCCCACCAATCCCAAGCTACCAACGTCAGGACGACTATTACTGCTGTTTGAGTCAAATCCTCTCTGTAAAAGAAGGCGATGACTTGTCCTACTTGTTTGTGTGGGTAGCGTCTAAAAAGGACAGAACAAAATCTATGGTTCATGTATATATCTTGCGACCTGGTGATGATGTCTGGCGCACACATCTTACCTTGGCCACAGACCCGCTCTCTAATAACTGGGTTACAAAATTTGTGCTCAGTGACAATAAAATCTATATGCGGGGCGTAAGGAGCGACATTGTCGTCTTGGATTTGGTAGCCTCGAGATCCTCTACAATTCGTCTCCCACAAGGGGTGGAGTATGGAGATAGGGACACTATGTTGTCACGGGCAGATGATGCACCTGGTGTATATCTCATCCAAGTGAAGGAGCTTCAGCTTCGCATCTGGCTCCACAAAGGGGACAATTGGTTGATGGTGGACACCATCAGTTTGGTTGAGATGTGTGGTAATTTGAGGATATCAGATTGCATGGGTGAGGAAGAGCAAACTGCAGTTCTTTGGATAAAGCAGGTGGGAGACAACGTTGAGTTTGTTTTCTTGCAGATGGGTCGATACATACTCTATTTGGATATCAAGTGCAGGACATTGCGTAAAGTGCATGAGATGGCAGGCAAGGATCAATGTTACTATGTTCATATCTATCCTTTTAAGATGATCTGGCCTCCCACTTTCCCTCCGCTGAAGGATGATCCTTCAAGGTATGCCTTTTGCACTCTAAATGATTTGTATAGTTCTGTTGTTGAGGTTACCAATATTTGCAACCTGCATAGTGTTATTCTCTTTCCTGTTTTGCTACTTTATTATTGGCTTATTGCCACATGCTTTAAATTTCATATTTGTAGCTTTCATCAATACACCATCATAAACGACTACTTGTGGAAAGAATTGGCATTGCTGCATTTGTGATGCTCTGACACTCTTGTTAGTTGTTCATCAACCATCAATATTTGATTTAACTGTAGAATACTGTATGTTTGATTCCTTAGGTGATTTTAAGAATACTAGCTAACCATCATTTCAGGTGAAAGATGCCTAGCCTTGTATTCGGATATATCACTGTTTTCTGAACTACAAATGAACTTACAGAAGTACAAAACATCATGTATAAGAGCTGAAAGGTGCCTAGACTTGTTATCCCATTGACCACTGTATTTTCCTGTCCTGAAATATTATCACAAACCCATCAATCCTGAAACTCTAGCTTCCTATTTCTCAAAATTAATTATGGTATAACTTTTTGGTGTGGTCTATGTCACCTCCGTACCGTTCAACCTTGAACCTCAAACTATCATGTCTGAGATCGTTAATACTTTGGATTTTTCCAAATATTGCAGTTATGTTGAAGCAGTCTATCGCTTATTTCACTTTTGGTGGATTTTTTATTTTACAGGGTACACATAAGCTTGTTCAAAATTTCTGATTCACATATCACAATGAAAACTTTCCTGTTGTATGATACACAGTGATCAGTCCAAGCTAACAGTGGCAGTGGTAGTTTGTGCTTGTGTGGCATTTATCAATCTCGATCAGATATTTTGCAATGAATTCCTGGAGCTTCTGCAATGAAAAAATAAACTGTATTGCAAGAAGAAATGCATTATTTTGACTTTTGAGTGCACATAATACTCGATTATCATTGTACTAGCCACTTATCTTTATGTCCATTTGATATCCCCATGTTGATCCTTCCCGGTTTGCTTGAAACAGAAATGCCATGTGAAGAACAGGGAATCATGGAATCAAGGAAGATTAGTAGTGAGCTGCATTTCCTCGAGTAGCTCTAGGCATGTAGCAGTTCTAACTTCCCTTATGATACTTCTTAGTGGGTTCCTATGTAACTGGAGCAAGTACTTATTTGGTACTAGTTCGGGTCCGAAACTTTTGTTACGTGAAGAAGACTCACTCTTTGTTGACGAGGTATCTTGTCTGATTCTCATGTGTTGTAGTCCTATGGTTCCAATGTGTGCCTGCTTGTTTGCTCGTGGCATTCAGTGAAGTGTATTTTTATTCACTGTTGCAAGATTGGTTTCTGTTGGTTAGCGATGTGCAAGGAAATATGCCGCATTTAACCTGGACCATTGAACTTCTAGGGAAGGAAAGAAACTGTATTGATGGAAAAACTGATTTTCAACTTTTGAGAGCACATATTAGTTGATTATCGTTGTGATAGCCACTTGTGTTTGTGTTTGCATTTCTTGGTGGTCATTTTCTCCAGAAGGAAAAGGGCATTTGCAATATACATGCAGTATACCTATGGTTGTAGTTAAAACAATTCCCAAGCTTTGTTGATCACCGTAGTTCTTTTGTTTGGTTCTACTTCTAGATTACCTATGATACAATAATACTCACCTAATCATGTAAACAAACATCATTTGATACATTTTCTTTCATATCAGAAAAAAATGCATTGTACTTCCAATGGATGCATCCGTTTTTGCTATACATGGTTTTTGTATTGAGGGGTTTGTCCTTCCCGGTGATCCTTTTGCATTCATAAATTGATACACAACATGCACAAATCAACACTAAATATAGTAGTAACGTTTGGCCTAATTTAGGAAATTCACAATGTACGTGTTAATGTTTTATGTATGGTTACAACTTGGTCACTGAATTTTGGAATAAGAGGTTTCACCTAAGAGATTCGGATCAAACTTAAACACCAATTGGATGTCTAAGTTGTGTCGGTACTCGGTAGCACAGGTTCATTATCTATTGTATGTCAAGAGCGCGACCAAGCGTGCCTACCCTCCTAGTTAGTATTGTTTGCCACCGACACCTTTGTTTTATGTTCGAGGAGACATAGTGTGCAACCAACACCTTTGTTTCATGGTCGAGAAGGAGGCTTATTGTTTGCAACCAACATCTTTGTTTCGTGGTCGAGAAGGGCTTGTATATCTTTTTTTTACCAAAGCTTGTATTTCTTTGATGTGCTTGTTTTGTATTTTCTTTGGAAAAGGAAGTGGGAGATTTTCTCTCTGTAATTAATAAGGAACGATTGCAAAAAACATTGTGGATAGAAAATGGAGAAAAAACACTAGAGTTGGTTGTGTTTGAAGGATCATAAGCTTTGGTTCCAAGCTATGGAGATTCAACCACTATTTTTTTCACGGTCTTAAGGCTAAAGTGCACCAACTCTATGTGGATAACTATTCCAATTTCGAATCAGTTGCTCAAACTCCAACATCTCATTGTCCCATCCATATTTTTCATAATGTCTGAAAGAAAAGTTAAGATGGGACCAAACCTAGCCAACTGGCACGGCATTGGCCCGACACTGCCTTTCACGGGCCTGACATGGCCCGACATGCCAGACCCTGTTACCAGCGAGCCGTGTCGGGGCGGCATGTCGACCCGTTTGGCACGTGGGGCACGCCGTCCCATCTTTTTTCATGCAAGCCTTCAAGAAAACCCTTAAGTTTGCCGAGCTGCTACTATAACACAAAAGATTTAGTAGACTGGTGGTTGAGGAGAGGGCGCAGTAGGTGTAGGCCAGCCTATTTTTGCAAACTATTATTCTGCTAATCATGTGCTCGCGCGGGTTAAGGATGCGTTTGGTAGGTCGCATGCGATTTTTGGCTCAGTTGGACACTGCTAGAATGGGTAGTGCCACACTTATATAAGGATGTCAATGGGCAGGGTATGGGCAGGGTAGATGTCAATGGGCAGGGTATGGGCAGGGTAGAGCAATACCATACTCATACCCGTATAGCCAATGGATATAAAAGCTTACCCATATCCGTACCCGCGGGTATAAAAGTTTACCCATACCCATACCCGGCGGGTACCCGTACAAATTGGATACCCGACGGGTATATCCAACAGTATACAAGTTATTTAAATTTTTACTTTCATCAATAGCATATTTAAAAAAAGACAATAATCTTTTTACTAATAGTAGAAGAGTACATGAAAGTATCAAATTAAAGTTTAGAAGTCGCAATCTCGTACTCATCCCTAGGCTTCTCGGCCACATAAGTTCAAACTCTATAGGTAAGTTTGACATGTCAGTTTAAACGGACAGGGTATGGGTATACTCATGTATATAAGTCTATACATGTGCCCGTACCCGTGACTTAACGGGTAGGATATGTGTATTACTCATGGGTATAAAAGTGTGCCCATACTCTACCCATGCGGGTACCCGTACCCATGGGTAAAATTGCCATCCTTATACTTATACATGTGAAAATCCACCTTTACAATTTGTTTGGTAAGCTACAGGGAGATCTTTTGCACGAGGACAACAACAAATGCATGTTGTTTGGTTGCCTGCATTAATTTGAATTTCACACTAACAGATATACATAAACAGTCATCAGCACTAATCTTGTTGTGTTTGCAGCATAGAAAACAAAAAATCTTACGATGGAAACTATATACGCCATGATCCAACTATCTAGATACAATCAACGGGTGGATATACATTCGTAGAATATATACCCTTAAAAACCGACATAGCTTTACGAGTATAGACTCGTTGGTGATATAGTCGATCTCTTGCCGATCTCAAGATCGTGTAGAAGTTCGGTAGCACCGCAACTCAGCGAAGCATCCGTGATCGCACACACGTCCGGAAATCCGACCACCTCCGCGGCCTCGCTCCAGCAATGCAGCGAAAGTAGCAAATCCTTTCTCTAAAAAAATCCACCGAGAACATATATCTCGCTAAGTCAAGACCATGGGGGAATAGTAGAGAGGTAGAGAGATCCTTCATGAGGAGCGTGAGTGAGAGAGAGGGATAGGGAGTCTTTTATAGGAGGAGGGGGAACCCCAAGGGCCATGGCCGGCGGCCAAGGTGGTTGCCCCCACCCCTTCTCCATTCATATGAGTGGAGCTCCCACTCACAAAATGACTCTCCATTTCCTCCACTCAAAATTCCACTCACATGCATTAAATTTTCACCAAATTTAATGCAAGCTCTCATTTAATAAAACTCTTTTATTTATTTTATTTAGAATTTTGTTAATTACATTAAATTAACAAATATTCACATAAAACCCATTGCAACATTTCAATTTCACATGCAGAACCGGTTTCAGCAATTTCACCCCAAACAATTTCGGTTTCTATTAAAATAATTCTAGCGCTTTCTTTTTATTTCCATGGCATCTTATTTGCTCCAAATGGTGTCGGTATCCCATAAGTGTGTCACCCTACGGTTCGCGAATAATATAGACATGATCGAGACCCCTCTCTGATCAATAATCAGCAGCGGGACCTGGAGATCCGTACTGACTTCCACACATTCAACGATGATTTCTTGTAATCGTGTGAACCTTTTTACACTTGTAACTAAATCTTTTTGTCTCGCGATATTTTACATGTTCGAGATTCGATCATCGGTATCCCCATACCTAGTTTGATCTCGTTACCTACATGTACTCTTTTCTCGTTCCCGTGATATAACATTCTAGTGATCCCCATCACTTGTTTGCAAGCTATATCAATGTGATATCGCCGAGAGGGCCTAGAGTATATATTTTCGTTATTTGGATAGACAAATCCCACTCTTAATCCATGAGCCTCAACATAACATTGTCGGAGTATCCAAACCCACCTTTATAGTCACCCTGTTATGGTATGACGTTTGATGTTATCAAGACACTTTTCATATGTTAGTGATTGACACGATCTCATGGTCTAAGGACTAAAGTTACTTGTAATGATGTTATAGTAATTTAAACATAATAACTTTGATCGTATTACTATACTTCGGATGAATGTTCATCACATAATTTCACCAATATTGTGACCTTGTTATTAACAGCATCCAATATCCATGATCAAGAAACCTTGATCATTATATTAATCAACGAGCTAATTTATATGAGAGGCATAACTAGAAATATTTTATTTGTTTATTAAACACACATGTATTAATGTTTCCAATTAATACAATTATAATTTATAGCATGAGAAATAAACATTTATCATAAACAAGGAATAAGATAATAACCACCTTATTATTGCCTCTCGGGCATATTCCCTCGAGATCTATTCTTCGTTGCCTATTGTTGCAGTTGTTGGCACAAGACCTATTGCGTTTGTGCTGACGACGGAGGGCGACGGGAACCTTCTTGCAGCTGCGTCGGTGATGGAGGTTGATAGGACACATACTACGGCTGTATCGGTGACGGAGGGCGGTGGGCTACCTGCTGCGGTTGCACCAGTGTGTGACATGACACCTTATGTGGTTGCGCCGACGGTAGAATGCAATAACGACAAACCACGGTACCATCGATGAGGAACCGCTCGATCTTGCTCGCCGTATCGGGATACTTCCCCACGGCGCGTCTAGGAACTCGAGATGGAACACGACATAATGGAACACCTGAAATAGGTTCAGGGTGAAGGGGAGCTCCGCGCGATCATAGCCGCGGTCGACGGCGATGACGACCTTGGCGGTCCTCTATATGCACGACCCGCGCGTCGAGTAGGCCTTCTTTATCAACCTCATTTTTAACCTCACGTACAAGTTGAGAAGCTACATATTGATTTCTCTACATCCACCAAAACAAAAAACTTCCAACACAAGAGTTGTGGGGAACAGCAAGATCAAGCTATCCCCCAAAATAAATTTCGAACGGTTGAATGTGTGCGACAAAACTGACAAAATTCGCTAAAAAGAACTCTAACTTTGGCCATAAATCTGAAAAGATATAGCTCACCAAATTAATGATGATAGTCAGAATGAAATCCCCTCGTCGACCTGCATCTTTTTCATCTAGAGATTGATTTGATTCGAAGTCTATACGTGCTCGCTAATCACAAGTGTCTATAGTGAACCTGCTTACAAAGGAGAGAGAAAAGTCGTATTACATATCCAAGTGAGATCCCACCTAAATTCTACTTGTAGCACATTTTGTCATTTCTAGTGTAAAATTTGGACAAAAACTGTGTACTAGAAATAACAAAATAAATAGAAGTGGAATATAGGTGAGATCCCACACCATAACTCATATGAAAGCGTGCAAGGATGAATTCGTGAGGGTGCTTTGACGTTCGCGCTTGGGCTAGTTCCATCCAAACGCTCAATTCAAACGTTATATATGGGTCTAGCTCTGGACTGTTTTACGACCCATACAAGACAGACCCTAAAGTTAACACAGGTAACCAATAGCCCATTTTCTTGAGGCTGCGGTCTGAGAGCTTCACGCCACTATGGGCCCGGTATGCCATGGACCGGACTGGTGCTGTGCTTTTTCTACGTGCCTCGGACCGGCCCGTTGGCCAGGTTTGTGTGGGCCTAACCGTCCATGGCACAAAATCAACTTTTTTTCTACCATGGCTTCATCGCCTGCCCGTGGATTCCCTACGAGCGCACCCAGTCGCCCCTCCGCCGCCCTAACCCGCCCCACGGCGGCGCCTTTCGGCGGCACGCACGCCGAAGCAGTATACTCCCGCTGGCAAGGGATTTCCCGCCGGATCCATCTGGAAACAGGTACTCATCATCTGGCCCATGTATGGATCAATGACGTCTTCTTGTATATGCTGGGCCTGGATTCCCAAATCAGTTTCAGTTGCCATGGAGTGATTTGGTTCCGAATCAGATTCACTAGCCAATGTTTTATGCAAAATTGTTGTTTGCTCCATGCCTAAATTCAGTTGATAGCACTGATCAGGTTGGCTAGCCATGGAGTATCAGATTCACTAGCTATTGTTTAACACAATTTATTAATTAGTAAGATTCGCTAGCATGGAGTATTTCTGTCCCAACCCAGATTACCTAGCCATTGTTTAATTAATATATTGCCTAAATTCAGTCAGCAGCACTAATCCCCTGTTCTACTACACTGTCCACGGACATCAGCTCAGCATGGAAGTCAAGAGCCAGTCGCCGCTGGCAGCGTCTGCTGCTGTATCCAAGGTGCTTGACGACGACGACCTGCTTCTCGAGATCATCGTCCGCGTCGCCTTCCCTACCAGCCTCGTCCGTGCTGCCCTTGTCTGCAAGCGCTGGTTATGGCACATCTCTGACCCCAAGTTCCTCAGCCGTTTCTGCAAGCTCCACCCGCCCCGCCTTCTCGGCTTCTACGTTAACAATGCGGCGTTGCCGCGGTACCCTCTGTGCTTCATCCCGATGCAGCCTCAGCCCCCAGAACTCACTGCCGTCATGCGCCACGCAAGCTTCAGCCTGGATACTGGCCAGAAGGCAGTGGCCTACATAAGGGACTGTCGGAATGGCAGGATCTGCATCATGTTCTGCGAAGGAACTGAAGTGAAACATGGAGTTTACAACCCGTTGTTCCCTGAGAGAGGCATGTCCATCATCCCACCATTCCCATGCTACCAACGAAAGGACGACTATTATTCGTGGAGTCATCTCTTCTCTATAAACGAAGCCGACGATTTGTACTTCTTGTATGTATTGGTGGAGTCTAACAAGGAGACAGGCAAATCTGTTGTTCATGTATATTCGTTGCGACCTGGTGATGGTGTATGGCACATACATTTTACCTTGGCCACGGACCCGCTCTTTGATCACTGGGATAAGAAAGCCATGCTCATTGACAATAAAATCTATATGCCAGGCTTCCCGAGCGACATTGTCGTCTTGGATTTGGTGGCCTCGAGTTCCTCTACAATTCGTCTCCCACCAGGGGTGGATTATGGAGATAGAGACAACATGCTGTCACGGTCAGATGATGCATCTGGTGTATACCTCATTCAAACAAAGGAGCTTCAGCTTCGCATCTGGCTCCATGAAGGGGACCATTGGTTGATGGTGGACACCATCTCGTTGGTTGATATGTTTGCTAATTTGAGGATATCAGATTGCATGGGTAAGGAAGAGCAAACTGCTGTTCTTCGGATAAAGCGGGTGGGGGACAACGTTGAGTTTGTGTTCTTGCAGATGGGTCGACACATACTCTATTTGGATATCAAGTGCAGGACATTGCATAAAGTGTATGAGTTGACAGACAAGGGTCTAGGTTTCTATTTTGATATCTACCCTTTTAAGATGATTTGGCCTCCCACTTTCCCTCTGCTGAAGGATGATCCTTCAAGGTATGCCTTTTGTGCTTTAGATGATTTGTATAGTGATGTTGTTGAGGTTCCAATGTTTGGAATCTGCATACTGTTATTCTCTTTCCTGTTTTGCTGCTTTGTTATTGCCACACACTTTAAATTTCAGACTTTTAGCTTTCATGAATACACCATCATAATTGATTACTTGTGGAAAGAATTGGCATTGCTGCACTTGTGATGCTCCGACACTCTTGTTGTTTGTTCATCAACCATCAATATTTGGTATAACTGTAGAATACTCTATGTTTGATTAGGTAATTTTAGGAATACTAGCTAACCATCACTTCAGGTGAAAGATGCCTAGCCTTGTATTCTGCCAACTAACCTGGACCTTCTATTCTGATATATCACTGTTTTCTCAACTGCAAATGAACTTACAGAAGTAGAAAACCATCATGTATAAGAGCTGAAAGATGCCTAGACTTGTTATCCTGTTGACCACTGTATTTTCTTGTCCTGGAATATTATCACAAACCCATCAAGCCTCAAACCTTAGCTTCAATTTTCTCAGAATTAATCATAGTCTAACTTTGTGTTGTGGTCATGAGTCGGCTTCATACCTTTGAACTCTGAGCCTCAAGCCATCATGTATGAGATTGATAAAAAACATTCCAATTATTGCTGTTATGTTGAAGTATTCCATTGCTTATTCAAAACTTCAGCGAATTGTATATTCACACGGGTACACTTAAACTTGTACATATCACAATGAAGTTTTTTCTTTTGCATGACAATTGATCAGTCCAAGCTAACAGCTGCAATTTGTGTTCGTGTGGCATTTATCCTTCTTCGTCAGATCTTTTGCAATGAACTGCGGGAGCTTTTGTAATGGAAAAAAAACTGTCGCCAGAACAAATGCATTATTTAAAATTTTGAGTGCACATAATACTCGACTACCGTTGTACTAGGCACTTATCTTTGTGTCCCTTTGATATCCTGACAATTCATCATCCCCATGCTGATCCTTCCTCGGTTTTACTTGGAACAGAAATGCCATGTGAAGAACAGGGAAGCATGGAATCAAGGAAGATTAGTAGTGAGTCTCAAGTAGCTGTAGGCATGTGGCAGTTCTATCTTGCCTTTTGATACTTCTTAGTGGGTTCCTATGTAACTGGAGAAAGTACCCCTTTGGTAGCTTGTGACAGAAGTCTTTGTTTCGTGAAGAGTACTCCCTCTATGTGTTCAGTCCTCTGGTTGCACTGCCTTCCTGCTTGTTTGCTCGTGGTATTCAGTGAAGTGTCTTTTTCTTCAGTGAAGTGTCTTTTTCTTCACCGTTGCATACTTGTATTCGGAGAAGTGTTCTTGTTCACCATTTCAAAAAACTGAATTTCGGTTAGCGATAATATAACTCAGAATTCATAAAATGTATAAAAGTTCTGAAAATATTTATATTGTTTTTTTTGCAGGTGAAAATATCTATATTGTTTATTACTCCTTCCATCCTGAAAAGGATGTCACAAATTTATCTAGATTCGTATTTATCTAGACATATTTTACTGTATAGATACATGTGAATCACAAATCCGTGACGGAGGCATTAAAAGTTTCATCAAAACATCAATTAGAAACATGTGTCCCAAGAATAACAAAACAAAATCTAGTGCTCTAAAATAACATAATTATCAACGCGCTAAATTTGTTAGTGCATAAATCTATCTGGACAGAACCGATACGTGAAGGCCATGAGAAAGGCGATCCGCATGTGACAACCAAAACCAACCTAGGGTTATGTCCCTCTCGTCCGGTGACATTGCCGGTCCCCTCTGCATCTAGTGGCCTTGGGGCGTTAATATGTGGCGACCATTGTATCTCGCTGGCAGGAGGTTTTTCGTTCTTTGTTTAACCTATTTTCCAGTGTCTCTTACGGAATGTTGTTAAAGTTAGAATAAGTTCCTTCCCACTCTATCTCCGCACCGATGGTTCATCTAGTGCAGGCGGAGGACAAGTGAAGTCGTATGTCCGGCAGATCTTTTAAGATCCAGTCATTTTTCGTGTTCATTCAGTCTTTTCCGTTCTATGGTTGTGATCGTTCGTGATGGTTACTTCTCTAATGCATTGATCCTTTGTGGGCTACTCTTGTTGATGATTATAATAGATCGGTGAAATTTTGCGATAGAAAAAGGGTAAATTTGTTCTTTTTATAGGGAAAAAAGGACTTCACTTTTTCCACACAAATTACATGCACACAAAAACTTAGGAAATTTCCATGTCTACTAAAATCTGTATGAAATTTCTGACATCTAAAAAAAATCTGTTTTGTGGGGCAAAGAAAAATTTGACCACCATAGACTTTGGTGGTCTCCTCTCAGGTCTTAGCCCTCAAGACTGAGTCGTACTCGGTATATTCCTCGCCTCGCTGTGGCCGACTCGTCATCGGCGCCGGCGCCTCTCCGCCGCCTCATCCCGCCTGACGGAGACACCTCCCGCCGGCATGCTTCTCCAAATTTGTTTCCTCCCCTTATATATGGTCTAATAACAGTAATTTGTGGTGGTGGTGAAAAAAAGACCTTCTATTCTGCTGTATCACTGGTTTTCTGAAAGGCACAAAAGATCGTAGAAGATCAGAAAGATGCCTAGCCTTGTTATGGTGTTGCCACTTGTACTGAAATATCATCACAACCATCAAGCAAAAAAAATTCTGGCTCTCTATTTCTCAAAATTAGTCACGGTCTAACAGCCGCCGTCATGAGCTTCCTGCCAACTGTGAACCTCAAACCATATGTACTACTTCCTCCGACCTATATTAGTTGACTCTAATACGGATGTATCTAGAGTGATAGATACATCCAAATTAGAGTCAACTAATATGGGTCGGAGGGAGTAGCTTATCTCAGCCAGTTTCGTCCAAACCCATTTTTTTCTTAATTCTAACTCAGTTTTTACTTGTATGCAACTGTCTAGTTAGGCACAACTTCCTTCAATGCAATCAATAGAACTTCCTTTAAAGTAGTATAAATCGCTCATAAAATAGAACGGTTTATGTAAACTAGATTTGGCACAAAGTGACATAACCACTTACATGGTTATTAAACATATCAGATAACAAATTTGAACGATAAATGAGAGAGCAAATACTTCCAGTTTCCAAATATATAGAAACAGGGTTGCTTGAGGTGAACATGCAGATAATAGCAGGAAATAAATACTAGAAAGAAAACAGATTTATGCAGATAGTTAGAAGAATAGATCATGTGCTCTAATATTTATGGATTCACCTCACACAAGAAACTAAACAAGCCACAGCAGCATAACCTATTGTCATTTGGTAACGGCATACTTGGTACATATTACCACACATAATACTGTTACCGTCTTGGAAACTATGCTGAACATAAGTGATGCAGATAGACGAGGCACAAATACGCTTGATAGGAGGTAAAAATGGAGAATTTACCAACTCCACACAGATCTTGTATTCCGGAAGAAAGTGCAAAAAGGCTAGAAAATATATTCTGCAAGAAAACCAGCAGAGAATCAAAACAATATACTATGATTCATTACAATACCGACACCAAATAACCTATTTGACTGACGAAAACAAACAACAAGACAAGTGGCTCTATCAGATTCTTCTGATAGCAGCACATATAACTGCAGGGGAAAGAGTCAGCACACCTTTGGTGACTATATACAAAGGTAACTATATGGCGAGGTGTATACTTTCTTTTTATATCTCTCTGTAAAGGCTGAGCCTGTTGGTGCCACCGAGCATCCTATTAACGACGGTCGCGGCGGCCACTCCCTGGCTCGCGGAGGTCATCACCGACGAATCTTCTCGGATCTGCAACGACGAGACCGCCTGGGCTGCCATGAAGCCTGGGCAGGCAACTGACTGGTGGAACGTTCCTTGGTAGTACGACGCTTTCAGGTCCCTCACTTCTCCCCAGGTTGGCCGTGGATGGGCGTTGTCCCAGTCGATCCACCTCCCTTTCGTAGCATAAGCTTGGTTTGCCCACATAAGTCTGCTGTCAGGAGGGTAGATATCATCATCAGTGCCTTGTGTGTCCAGGGTGAAATCGAAACCGGCTGAGGGGTCCCAGTCATTGCATCTCCTGTGCTTGTTCAGTATCAGATGGCAGGATTCATCGGGGTCCTCCTCACCTATGAGGACGTGAAGAGCGACTGCTTCTGCTATCGAAGCGCCTTCCTCGTCCAGCCTTTCCTGTTCCTCTCTCTTCTTCTGCTTCTTCTTTTCCAGCTCTGAAATGATGGCAGCAGAGTTTGCGAGCGCTTTCTCTAGCCGGCGCCTCTTCTTCTCAGCCTGCTTCTGGCGGTCCATTTCATCTTTGGCTTGTTTCTTCTTTCCCTTCTTCGAGACTTTGCCTGCCTGGTTACCCACAGCCTTCTCCATGATAACTGCCTGTGCTTGCCTGCCTGCTATCGACTATCTCAGCTAAACTCCTCTACTAGTTATAATTACGGAAAACCAAAATCTCCAAAGTTCATAATTGTTGGACTCCTGTCTAGATGCTTTTCCTAAGGGCCTGTCGATTTTCTTTTTCAGACCAACTAATGCTGAAGCTGTAGCTGCAGAGTGCTACACCCACTCGGGTCTGAATGAGTATCTTATCTTGCGGAAGATGCAATCCCAGAAGGAGACAACAGGGGAGAGAAGGAGCGAGAAATAGAAAGCGCTTGCTATGTCATCAACTGTTAGGTTCAATCCGAGCTTCTCTCTTCCCAGCTCCTGACCCATCTTAGTAGCCCCCGAATTGAAGTGAAACCACAGCCGACCAGCTCATAAGGGATCGTCTACTGCATAAACAGAAGAAGCTCCAGGTGAGTCACAGTAATCAACTTCAAAAAAGAAACAATATACAGATGGTGTAGAACCGATCATCTAGCGAGTTAGGGAACGGCCATGATAAAGTTGCAAGACAGAATAAACCAAACGATGACACATAAGGTACAGAAACAACAATTTGGCAACAGATTTCAGTTTACCAAATTATAACGGCAATGAGCGGGCCAAAGGCATGTGCACTCATTCTGTCATTTCAGACAAAATATCCCCATGAACAAAATACCAGAATAGCCCTCAATTCTAAGGGTTTTCCTTCTCAGGTTTTTTTTGGAGAATTACACAGGGGTACAGGTGGAGGCAAGAATAGAGACAGACAGAGACTCGGGAGTGTCCGTGTGGGCTTTGGTATGTTTTGGACAGTAGGTCTCTGTAAAATTGCAAATTAAAGGATTTTCTGCATAATTGCGCAGTCTTACTCAACAGGGCCGTAGCTAAATGGCATCAAATATATTTTCCCAAAAAAAAGTTAAAAAATGCTGTACATGGCACCATGTGACACAGGATTTAGTATTTATATCCACCTAATAATCACCTTCCATCACGCATAAGAAGAATTCACAAGTTTCCAAACCACCTCGCGGACTAGAAACAGGGACCTCACCAACAAAGCTCTCCGAATTCGTGGCTGAACCTAGCGTTACCGGAGCAGCTGAGGAGCAGATCCTGGGATCCGACACGGCAGGCTAGCCAATTCGAAGTGGAGAACGTTCCTATTCCTCTCTCCGGGGCACTACCAAAATGGCAAGAAATAGATTTTTTCCTGGGAAGGTAAGTAACAAATGTTGCACTTACTCTGTACTTAGTGTACTACATCATGGCTCAGGATCTAGGTATATATCCACCTGGTGGCTCAGGATCTAGGATCATATAATTACCTCCCATCGCTCACAGCTAGGCCAACAATTCCAGTTCACAATTTCCCAAAACTAACGGCCCCACCGGAATATAAAGAGCGAGAGAGCAGGCATGGAATGCTCGAAATTCACCGTGATCGCGGCAGCGACCGCGCGGAATTCGTCACGGCAGCTGGGTTGGCCAGATCCTAGCCGGGCCCCGACGACCTGCACTGCGGGTCAACCGATTTGACCGCGAGGACTCCAATTCCCCCTCCAGGGCATGTCCGGTCACATCGTAGTAACCAATCGGAGCTAAATTCGCCCAATCGATGGGCCCCGGGCACCGAGAACGCCGTCCCGCGTGAATCGGGCAGCTACCCGCCAAAATTCCCGTGGCTAGGCGCCTCGATTAGCCGAATTCCGCGTCCGCGCGGCCGAACTGGCGCGAGATCCGTCGGAATTGCCCGATCAAGCAAGAAATTGGACGAGTAAGGATGGAAGGAAGGTGCCGGAGATGGTTTACCTGGCAGGAAGGCGGGGTGGTGGTGGTGATGGAGAGCCGCTGGTTGGAACCGAGCCTCGGGGGGGCTGGGCGGGATCCGGGCGGGCGGAGGGAGGAGGAGCAGGATCCTCTTCTTGCTGGCTTGTGGGTGGGTGGGATCGGGTGGGGCGGAGGAATTGGAGGTGGATTTGCGGAGCGAGTCAAGTGGAGGTTGGGGAATTCTTCTTCTTCCTTCTTCGGAGAAAGAGGGAGAAGGGATGGGTGTGGAGTGGCACGTGCGGTGCGGGGGTGGCGGGCAAGGGAAGTGAAGGCACGTGGGGGAAATGGTAGGCGCACCCGGACCCGGCGGGGCAGGGTCTCCCCGCCCGGGCGCACAGGCTGCGCAGCGGGCCCGGGATGTCTGGCTATACCTCATGTTTCTGATGTTTGGCTTTGGAGAGGCGAGTCGTGAGTGGGCAGGCAAAGGGGACGGAGAGACTCGAGTGGATCGGATTTGGACAACCTTGCAAAAGGCAAAAATAATGGGGCTATAGCTTTCGCTTTGTAGGAGGACTTTCTCCTGCATTATTGAGCCCATGGGCTGTTTGTAGGAAAACTTTTTTCAAGGAATGACACTTGGTGTGGCATAGGTTAATCTCACCATCTTACAATGAACAGCCAGAGAAAATGGATAAAGGGAAATCGCATATAAGGTGACAATACCCAAGTTTTTCACCGTCTTAAGTAAATAGAAAAATAATAAATTTTAGTGGGGTTTCATCGATAGTCATTGAGTTTTTCAGATAACTACCTTGGCATGAAAAAAAATTTTTAAAGAAATTCCAGTGGTATGCCAGAGTTCAAAGTATATACTTTTTTTTTTCCAAATTTTGAGTATTTAGATGTATCTAAGAGAAAACTTTGGTACTCTGGCCGGAACGAAAATCGCTGAGAGATTCACTAAGTTTCGGTAGTGGCCCGGAATATGCCCTACACCGAAATTTGAAACCATTAAGCCCGCGGTTGTAGAGCCAGATTCATCGGCACTAATAAGCCCGCGTGTTTTTTTCATCAAGTTCAGTTTGGTATGCGACAAAGATAGCGGTGGAGGATTTGGGGAGCGAGTCAAGTGCAGGGGAGAGAGCCAAAGATGTCAAGGGATTAAGGATCCTTCCATTTAAAACCTTGAACTTGCAGAGGTTGGGATGTTTGATCCCCGAAGTCAAAATCCCTGTCGTTGGTATCCTAAACTATTCATTCCCTGTCTAAATCCAACACCGAGACTGTTTGACCAAGTTGACTGATGCCAGGTAGGCAAAATTTTACAAAATAACCCTAGGTAATTATCTATTCCCGTCGTGTGGTACCTAACCCCCGATAATTGTCTCATGAGGTGGCCGTCGACACGCTTACCGATGTCACCTTCACGCGACTTACGCGGCGGCAGCGACCAACCAGCATCAGGGGTAGCTACTACTATATCCATTAATTGATTGTCTGTGTATATTCTTCTGATTTCTTACAATCTACACCCACCAGTATATCTTGCGTTCGATTCCACTAGACATTAGGCAAAGTAAATCCACTCAACTTCTCTGTTGTGGTCGAGGCGCTATACAGGTGGTTGTGTCATAGGCCATGACGTGGTCGTCTCTGACGAAAAGATCTAATAGTGTGCGGCACCCTGTACACCCGGGCGGAGATTCCCTTGAGCGGCAGGCCCAAGCGGCCAACGATGAGCACGAAGGCGTCGCCGCCGCTAGAACCGTGCCCCGTGGTCTTCCGCGGCGCCCCGGCCTTCCCATCCCAGTTGTCCCCTGTTTTCTTCTTCTTTTCAGATGGAGAGATGTACTAGGATAGAAGATGAATTTGGCATGTGCCCATCCAGTCAGCTAGACGATGGGAATTCCTGGCCAAGATTATCTTTTCGTCGGTGCGCCAAGCATGTCCAGGGTTAGATTTAGACCATGATTAGATAGTCCACAGGGCCGGCTCTAACCCATGGCAGGGTTGTGCCATGGCCAAGGGCCCAGGCCAGATGGGGCCCATTTTTTTAGCGCTAAATTACAAGGGACCAGAAAAAATTAGCCAGTAGGAGGTCGATCTACGATCAGCTTCGACGCGGAAGGCGGAACCAAACCGAAACGTTGCCCTGCGCCCCGGCCGCCCCTGCCTGCCGCGATCGCGAAGTCTCTCTGACTCTCTCACGCCTCGCGGAACCAAAACGGCAAAACCGAAACGACGCGGTTTCCTCTCTCTCTCGCCTCGCGGCTCGCGCTCGCGGTTTCGACGTTTCGTCGCCACGCCGCAGACACGCAGACGCAGCCACGCAGGACGCACGGCACAGCGCTCGCGGCCACTCCCAACGCCAGCGCCCCAGCCCAGCGGCTTTCTCTGCCGCGCTTCCTGCGGGCTGCGGCCTGCCTCTGCCTGCTGGTGCTGGCTGCTGGCTGTGCGCCCTGCTGCCCTCTGTAACTTAGATCATCGACAGAATGTAAGTTTATCTGTCTATGTCTAATTCCTTCTTATCAATTCCTGATTTAATTCTTCTAATTAATCTCTCGATTTGGTGTTATGATCTTTGATATAAATTTCATCACAATCTTTGATAGGTGTTACGATGGGGAAGCAATTGTCGGGTGCTGCGAAAAAGAAGAAAAGAAAGAGCAGCTTATTGATTCCCAAAGAGGTGCTTTAAATAAGTTCTTTCAAACAAAAAATAGTGCTGATGTCAATAATAATAATCAAAGGCAAGAATCTGATCTCGGAGAAGATGATGAGAATAATTCAAATGCACGAAGAAGCTTTTTACGAAGCACCGAAGCTTAATTGTCGATGAACTAATTGAAGGCTAGGTTATTTTGAGGTATTCACTAGCATGGAATACTTGTTATATTTTCCTACCATTTTTATATTTTCTATCTAAATATCACAATGCTTTAGTGCTTGACAATTATTTATATACATCTCGACCGTGAACGTGTGGTTATATGCTTTTAAATATTTTCAAGTGAAATTGGCACATATATCATCTATATATCTAATTATACGTGTATATATATATATATATATATATATATATATATATATATATATATATATATATATATAATATTTAGGGGCCCTTTTATCGACTTCGCCCAAGGGCCTCGAAAAATATAGAGCCGGCCCTGATAGTCCAGGTGCAAATGACAGAAATTTTGACGTTAAGGTTTAAACCGTCGAAAGTCTATCAATTCAGAATTTGAAATAGACTTTTTTTTCTAGAGGCAGTGCAAGAAGGGTGGGGTTGGCAGGTGCGAATAAGGCGGGGATGAGAAGTCACGTGTGGAAAATGGCAGGTGCACACAGGCCCTTGGGGTCTTCTGGACAGGGCAAAGAGACTGAGGTGTGGGCTCCACACGCTATCTTATCTCTCCTCCTGATATTTCTGATGTTTGATTCGGCTGTGGTGGCAAGTGGAGTGGCAAAGCGAACGCAAGCACGCACGCAAGTGGATCGACAATGCTTGCACACCCAAATAATGAGTGCAGTTTTGCTTTGCTTGCGACCTCGACAAAGGTGCCATGCCATGCATTATCCATCCCCAAATAATGGGGCTGTCTTTGGAGAACCAGAAGAAGAAAAAAAGTTGGGGGCACGATCATCCATGTCACCAGCCGCATACAAATTTCACGTTTCACTAGTGGCAGACCGAGGATTTTACTAGTGGATATGCCACATAATAAAAATCCATGGCCATATATTTACCAGTTTAATGAATATATATAAGTAAATTTGCATTGTAACATGGTACAAAACAAATAGGTAACATGTAATTGGAAAAAAAAATCAAGCTCCAAATCGACAGAAATTACCATACAAATAATTCAAACACCATGTAATAGTCTGAAATATGTATAAAATAAACTTACGGTGCTACTTGTTCACACCATTCAAAACTTCTTCAAGTAGTACATTCTATTATTTCTCTCTGCGTGTGCTCTTCGGCTACATTTTCAATGGTAGAAGGATTTGAAGCGGCATAGCATGTTTCTGAAAAATGTCTGCCATGTCTCCGTCTACCTTGAGGATATGCACAACCGTAAAATATATGTTCCAGTTTACTTATGTTTAACTATTTAATTGATGCCAAGATGGTATGTACAAATCTATAACGCCAGAAATTTGGCTACTTAGATAATTACCTCAGCGCGGATGCGACTTGTGGCTATCGATTATCTCGTTCGTTCGTGGCCGTGAGCTCCTGCCAGGCTTCATCTAGAAAATGGTGTGCTAAAACGACTTAGGGCATTTACACCGGTAGATGTTACGTTAGACATTTAGATGAAAACAAAAAATACCAGAAAACCGGATTATCAGCTAAGCGTCCAGGCTTTCAATGCGCGTAGCTTGATGACAACTACCGAGTTAGGTCGTGTGACAGAAAAATAAGCTTAGCGCTCGACGTATGATTAAACGTCGACGCAAGAAAATATTTCAGAATCGAATGGGATTCAATCCTAACCACCAGGGAATCTAGCCTAGCGTCCGTTCTAAACGTCTCCATTATACGTGCCCTTACAATTGTGTACAAAGGGGTAGACGAGAGGTCTTAGTGTTTTGTTTAGACCGTTTTAGTGTATTCTCTTGAAACAGGCTTTCGCCCAGCTATATAAATATAGCAACCGTTTGAGACCGCTGCGGGCCAGACAGCACAACGCCCAAAAGACAAAAAAAAAGAACAAAAAAGGAAAAGAAAATAAGAGAAAACAAAGCCGAAAACAGAGGCTTGACGAAAACAAGAATGACCCGCAACTGTTGCGCCCTCCGGAAGATTACCACCACGCTCCTAGCGCTTCGAAGCATCGCGTACCAAGCAGCACCCCCAAGAAGGAAAGCGACGACAACGATGCTGCTGCCCGGACAGGTCCTAGGGTTTCCCCGATACGCAACGGGAGGTGGGAAAGAGATACACCCGACGCCCTTCAGGAAGGACGGCGACACCCGCAGGCGTCACCGCGTCGGTGTCTAGACGACAGGGATTTCTCCCGACCTCTCAAAAAACCACTCCCGGACGCTTCGAATTGCTCCACCACGCCGGCCGCCCACCAGCACACGCCACCACGGTCTTGTAGTCACCCCGTCGTCTCACCGCGAGCCACAGTGTGAGACTAGTATGACCGAAAGGGAGGAACTTCGGCGGGAGTCAGCGGTACAGTCACACGCGGGAGGGGACTACCTCCACCGCCGGAGGGCGATAGCCGACCGGATGTAGCAGCAGGGGCAAACCAGGCCCTCACTGGCCCGGCCGTGCCCAAGAGGGCTCGTGAAGCCCCGTCGCCACACTGCAGCAAGGGTGTCACCGTCGCCGCCAACCCGAGCGTCAGTTCCTACATCTCCGTACACTAGAGAACCCGCGGCCACCGCAGATCCCCGCCGCCAAGCAGCAACGTCATCACCACCGAGTTCACCCGGACTTGCAGCCGGCCCGCCATCGGTCTAAGGAAGATCACCGGAGCGCCCGCCACCGCCAAGACAGGGCCAACGCGGGAGAAGAGAGAGGCCTACACAAGCCTGCCCGCAACAACAGAAGGTCGAAGAAATGGCCACCACGGCACCTCCGCGCCGCCATACATCCCGACCTTGCAGATCCCATCCTGGACCTGCCCGGCGGCCACCAGATCCTTGCCCGCCGGCCAGGTTCCGGCGCCTCGGCCACACAGCCGTGGAGAGGGCCCAGCATCCCCAACAGGGAGGAACAACAACAGCCCGGCCGGCCCAGATTGGGCCCTCCCTGGCCCAGATCGGGCCCGCGCTGCTGGCTGCTGAGCCCTCCGCCGCCGCCGCTGCTCCTTGCCGCCGCGGAGAACCTCCCTCCTCACCGCGACCAGGCTGTCCGCACGGCAGCAACCGCCCCGCAACGCCATCAACACCGCACCGCCGCCGTTGGGGGCCCCGCGCCTCCCTTCAAGCAGACGGGTAAAGGCCCGCCCCGCCGCCGGCACCGCGCGAGCTTAGCTCGGCGGCTCGGCCGGCGGCGGCGGCGCGGGAGGAGGTGAGGGAGGGCTCGGGAGAGGGAGGGAGGAGCTCGCCCCGTCGCCCGCGGGGGACGAGCGGAGCGGAGCCGCCTTATGCCTACTCATTGTCGGATTAAGAGACATTGGGAAAGTGCAAGCGACCTGCACAACAAGATTTTGCGGGATCCCGTTTTAGTGTATTCTTCAAGATGTTAAGGCCACGTCTTCAAATTAGAACAAGATCCTCCTCGTCCTATCCTCGCTCTAGTGTTTATAGTCGTCGCTAGGTGGTCCAGTGACCAATTTGTAATTCTTATTATTTTTAGAATTTTTTCTACTGCTGTTGATGATTATTAATAGATTGATGAAATTTATCAAGAAAAGTACTAATAGTTCAGTATGATCGATGTACGTAAAAAATATATTGTAGACTATCGGCTCATTGATTCCCTCGGATGCTCCTAAGCCTTTTGTTTTTGATGAGGCCAACAACCGCTAGATGATTTTCAGGAGGTGCTATTTCTCACCTGACGCGCACGGTACGGTCGCTCCACACGCAGACTTCTTCTCGTGGGCCATCTCTAAAACTGCGAGGCGGCCCAAACAAATAAGAATGTTGTTTTTAGCCTTTTCAAATTTGAACAATTTTCAAATTTAAACGATTTTGAAATATCAACAGTTTTCACAGTTATTCAAAATTTTCATATTCAAAAACTGTTAAAGTTGAAATTTGTTCATATTTAAAAAGCGTTCGGAATTCAAAAAGTGTTCAAATCCAAAAAGTATTCCAACTTATAAATTGTTCACATCTAAAAAATATTCAGAAAACAGAGAAAAACAAAAGAAATAGAAAATAAAAAACCAATAAATAAATAAAAAACACAGAAAAACAGGAAAAAAGAAGAACGCTAATTAGGCCGGACCAACGCCCATGCCCGCGTAAGTGGAGATTATAAGCACGCGTGTTAAGCCCCCACAGGGCCCAGGAAACGCTTTTACTCGGTGGGTGATCTTCATGGGCTCATTTCTTTATACGTGGTTCTTAGGCTAAGCCAGGGAATCATATTATGGGCCCACCTTAATCAAAACCAATTTTGGGCCCTACATTATATTAGTCTCCTCTAACACCTCCATTCTAAGTAAACTGATTAATACTTGTCCTTCATTCCAACAACAAAACAATCCTCTTCATGAAATCCACACATGAAAAGCTGTAAAAGAAAACTAACCAGACGGCTAAAAACTATAACAAATTTTTCTCAATTTTCCAACATAATCTTTGCTGTTTTTGCCGCATGATTTTTACTTGCCAGTCCAAAATCAACCAGCACATATCTTCTCACCACACAGGACTGCAATGCACATCCCTAGCTGCAACATCCATTTCAACTCACAAAGATATAGTATCACTTCGATTTGGAAAGAAAAGGAATGCATGCCGACCATTTTTCTTTTCGCATGCACCGCTGCAACCTGTTGATTATTTTCCTTTGTATCGCCACCTCATCCATCGATCTAAACTGATTATGACTGGTTATATACATTCATGGACACAGAAACCCACACATTTGATTTATCTGTGTACCGATCTTGATTGAGCAGAATGAAATATAGATGCCGTTGCTATTGCTAGCTCGACATTCCGGGCCTCCCGATGACCAGATCTGTCTCCACATCCATGTAGCGCCGCCTCCGCTCCTCCTCCGCCGCCGCCTCCTCCTCGTCCGGTTGGGTTGATCTTGCGGCAGCTGCTGCTTCTACACTTCTAGTAGCCAGCTCTAGCAGAGGCAGCGCCTTGTACTCTTCACGGAGCAATGAGTTCTCCCTCAATAGCTTCTCCTCCTGAATTTTCATGCAGGATATATGTGATTTCATTAGTCACCTACGAAGTCCTGTTAATAGCCTTCAGCTGCTACTTTCTATGATTTAAGTCTGTTGTATATATGTACCTTCTCCCTCAGCTCCAATATTTGATCCATCATCTTCTTTTGCTGCTCCAGATCAATAATCCAAGAGTTAATTAACACACAACAAAACATATCGTATCACAGGCAAAACAAAAAAAATCAGATTTGGTATTTGCTTGCCTTCTTTTGCCGTATATTGCTTAGGCTTTTCTCCAGCTGCAGCTCCAGCTCTTGCAACTCCTGCGCTGAACATGACCCTAAGCCTTCTCCAGACAGCTTCCTGATTGAGCACACATTCACATATATCATCAGTTAATTTTTTTCCAAGATCAATGGCTTGCCCCATGGAACATTTCGTCCATACTTTTCAGGTGCAAGAATTTTTTAATTTTTTTTATGTCAACAAGATAATCAAGCAGATAAGTCACTGATCTGTCATCTCACCTCTGGTAGGCCTCGATTGCATTTATCTTCTGCTTCAAGGCTGTAGCCTCAGATCTGCACATCTGCTTAAAATATGTCGTCAGTATTATAGTACATTGCACACTCAATATGATCTGAGAACTATATGTAACGTATGTAGATAGCACTAGTATGAGAGACTTGCACCTGGGCGCCAGCAGTTTTAACAGCTTTCTCATTGGCAGGTGTACTCCCTTTTGTGTGATTCAAGTAGCGATCAATTGTCTTCTGCAAACTGATCACAGGTTCCAGATGTTAACAAAAATTAATCAATTATTAAGTGGCGCATGCATGCATACTTTGAGCAGTCTAGCTGACACGGTTTAAACTTCCGAATACATAATTTCATATTTTCAAATTATTTCAGACGAATATTATAAAATCATGACGACCATTTAACCCAAATATCGAACTTATTTGAGTTTAGTCTGGGTTAGAAGTTTTTTGCGGAATTCCGAACTCTGGCCGAAGGCAGAAGCTTCCGTTGGTCAATATATATGTCAAACTTAAATTTGAGTGCTTCGTTGATTGACTAATTCAAAAATAAAACTGTTGTAAATTTTCTAAGATGTTTATAGCTACATTTCATTAGCTTATACGAGACAGTTTTTGTTAATGGAAGCTGAAACCCTAAATTATTTGAATACTGTAATGTACTGCCGCATATGCAGTTCCATGTATTAGCAACTAATCCACCAACGGAAGCTTCTGCCTTCGGTCAAGTTTCTCCCGAGGCCGCAGCGGTTGCGAGTCATCTATGTTTTCGCCGAACTGCCGGTGTCGAAATTGTTTTCTGTTCTTTTTTCTCTCTTATTTATTTTGGGTTTGCTTTGTGCTATTTTCTCCAGCAGTGGTCTCGAGGTTGTATCGGTTGGTTGGTATATTGATATAGTGGGCAAAAACCTATTTTGAGGAGGATTTTTCTTCGGGTTTACTAAATCTGTTTGGGGAGGTCGTAGGCCACATCTGAGTATAGATTACTAGCGATTCGCACCCGCTTGTATTGGCATGTGTCTATGGCGGATCATTATGTAAATCCTCATGGGATAGCCCTCATGATATGCCATCGCCCACTCCGATGACCCTTCATGATGGTCCACCTGAAAAACATGCCCGTCGATCAGTAACCTATATATAATATAGGTATAGGTGTGTGACTTTGGTTTTTTTACTGGAACTGCCATCCTCGATCTTCTCCCTCAAAACTCTCACGATCAAGCTTGAGGTTCGGCCTGGCCAAGCTTCTAAAATTTTGGTCGATCTTGCCTTGACTTGATATCAACAAAAAACTAAAAATAGGGCTTGGGCTTAGCTAACTCTAGAGTTGGGCTATCTCAAATAACCTCACAAGCATCCAAGGGCTCCGATCTAGCAACCTCGTGTGGTCATGACGTTTTCTAGAGGCCAAACCTTACCATCGGTCTCCGACTCCCTCTCTATCATTCATATGGTTTGGCTAAGGTTAGCACAACTCTTATTGCTAGTCCAACATAGAACCGCAGCTAACGCTCCTCTAGCCACTGCTTTCTCCAGTCCTCCACCAATCCTTTTTCTATTGTTGATGTCTTGCCTGACTGTGTCTTCTTTTGCTGTTGCTCATACATTTCTTCGTTGTTCATCCGACAAACACTCCATCAACAAAATCATCCTCTGTCGCGGAGGCCTGAGAGACCGCAACCTATATGGGAGAAGAGTGTTCGTCGCATAAGGATAACTCCAGAAGTGTAACAACACATCCACCCCGAGGTTGGCGATAATTACTCCTACAACTCTCTAGGATGTTTAACACACGTATTTCCATCACACTTTTTCCTTATGCACACTCCTCGAAACTTTCTGAGAGGTCACCCATCCCCAAATTGCTCCCAACCAATCTCGGTTAACCTAGAGGTTCTTTGGAGATTAGCTTCAAAAAAGAAAAATCCAATTAAGCCTAGGGCCATGGTGTACACAAGAAGACTCCCCATTTTTGGGTTTTCTTAAAGGGTACCAACTCCCTCTAGCAAATACCCCATATGATCACATCCCGGATTTTTGGGGATCCCACAAAAACTGTCTATCGTACCCTATTTGGAGGGGGCATAGGGCCTCCCCCCCCCATCTCCCACCAAAGTGAATTGTGAGGAATATCCCCCAATTCCTCATCACTTGACAATTCGAACCTGCTACCGGTCTCCTTTGCACTGCCATAGAAATTGTTGGGGAGTTGCTATAAGCACAACACTTCTTCATTTCCTCTTTCTCAAGCACAACACTTGTTCATGTCATCTTGCATAGGCTCGTGGTGATTGTTTTATGCCCAAGACTCTAAGACGGCTTGCGAGCTTCACTAAGCTAATTCACCTAGCTTCACGATCTTGTTCAGAGGCTTGGGATTGGGTTGTTCAACCTTTGAGTTTATCTAAGTGCAAGACATGTCGTGTCGAGCCTCGCACTTTCTTTCCACCCCAACCTAAGAACCACACCGCGTCGACCTCCTGGCCATAGTCTATTTGCTCCACCAAGTACATGCCACCCTGTCTTCAACTCCGCTCGTCCCCTCATGCATGTGTCATTGATACTCCCCTTTTGATGCCACCTTGGCATGCCCAACCTCCTCCATGAATGACCTCTTTCCCCTATTTAATTTTCTGTCTACATAAATCCATGCAATTTTTACGTATTTCTATGCATAATGGCATATGTAAAAAAATCACCATTTTCTATTAATTGATTAATCGGTGGAAATATAAATGTGTTTGTATATGTGAATAGTTTTGCAAATTTTTGTGTATTAATCTTCAAAAATTTCTTATCTAAGCATTCCTTATGGATAAGGTATGATGATTACATAAGTCCGTTTGCATATATAGTGTATATTAGTTGTTTTGACCTCCCTGGCCATAATCTATTTACTCCATCAGGCACATGCCACCACCTTGCCATCAAAACTTTCATGTCTAAACATTCCTTCTGGATAAGGTATGATGCATTTAGAACAACCAAGTTCTCACCCGGAACTATATATCCAAGATGATATTAGCTTGTAAGATACCATATAGTATGCATGAAAATCGATTCAACATTATGTCCTAAATGTTGTCAGAGCTCATAGGTATACACAATAATTAGGTAGTGCTAACAAGATGATATAAGTGTTGCCCTATTTAATTACATAATTGGTTTAACATGTACTCTACAAATTTATAGTCTCAACGATCATGCATGGGAAGCTATCACAGGCCTTGCAATGCATGGATCTTAATGCATATATTTAAGTTCATTATTATATCAACTTTTACTATCTGCAACATTATATGCAACGGTGCATGGATGCCACTATGTGATGCAAGTGGGGATAATTCGGTAGCCACCCCCTCCCCTAAAGGAAAATAGCAGGTTAAAAAAGGACTGCTGCCTATGATATGCTTATATTTAACGGGATATACATGAAAAGACACAAGAGAAGGATAAATAACTAGGGACCATCTAAAACCTATTAACGGGCACAACTATTATTGACCCTTGTGGCAAGGCGGGGACAAAACAACTAGATATGGGGTTTTTGACCTACAAGAGACATGTTTAAATTACTCAAATTATAGATGAAAATGAAGAGTATGTAGTAGTGACTTTATCATCAAATACTCCTTGTTATAAAAAAACTCAACATCAAACAAAAATGAACTAATGGCATTCCAACTTCCAAGCAAATCTCTAACAACTCATATAATGTCATGAAATGTATAATTGTAATTTTGTCAACTATGCTTATTTTTCCTGAAAGTGTAGTAGCATATCATGCATAAACTTTCAAGTTCATTTGATAACACAAAGTATATGACTAGATGGTGGGATTAGTACCAGAAGAAGTTTTTGTGATGGTAAATTAGGCTATCAAGTGTAAGTACACAGATACTTGACTTTGCAAGATTTTATGAACCACTTGACTGATTGTGTTTTTGTTATGTGGAATATATTGTTTTCTTGCAAGTAGCTAGATAACAAGTTCCTAGAGATCCATGTTAGATAGAGGCTTTTAGACTCAGATTACATGGAAATCCATGAGAAAATACAATTAAAATGAGAATTATGTCCCTAATAGAAGCGAACCATAGTTTTTATCCCAAAAGAAAAGAACGTATTGCAGTTTTAATCCAAAAATATATCAGTGACAGTACTACTCCCCTCCCGTACTAGTGGAGTAATCCGTAAAAGTCACTAGTGGAGTACTCCCTCTGTTCGGGATTATAGGTCCTACGCGCATACCTAGGTTGTTAATTTGATCAACAAAATATAACTTATATATCACAAAAATTATACCGTTAGAAAATATAACCTCTAAAGTATCTAATGGTATAATTTTTATACTATATTATTTATATTTTGTTGTTCAAATTGGTAACCTACTTATCCGCGCGGGACTTATAATCCCAAACGGAGGGAGTAATTCATGAAGATATCATCATCATCTAAGAAGATTGATGAACTTCATATATGACAGTCCAACAGTGAAGTGATTTCCAGGTGCAGCTATAGTCTTTTCAGTTCCAATCCAAATTAAATAAGGAAAAAGGGACGACTACGACGATTTCTTATTATTCAGCCTCACAAAGATACATATTGAAACCATCAACTTCCTGAAGTGCTGAGATATTATGCATGATGAATCGTACTGAAATCAGGCCCAATAAATCTGTAGTCTACACATTTGTATATTCCAGTTCTGTGTGTGTTCTAGTACTCTTACTGAGGAAAAGAAGTAGTACCTAAACTGATTCCACACGGCCGTACCAAGAGACCAGAAATCACTGTAGATGTTCACTGTATTTCATGTACTATCTGGTTACTAGCTCTGGGGAGCTATAGGAGTACTAATGCATGGGCTAGTTCAGAGACTAGCTAGCTAGCTGATGCAGTGTGAGCGACAGATGCTAGTGACATAGCCATATATAGGAGTATGAGGTCTGCAGCAGATCAAGTACAAGCTAGCGCATTTACATATGTGCATTAAAGTGAAGCAGTCAGTTCTAGTTCGTACACATCGCACTTACCTATTGGATTATGTGTGGACATGGATGGATTGATAGTACAAGGAACGTGTCCAAGATTATTAGAACAAAAGCAAAGGCTAGCTATAGGTACATGCGGTAAGGGAAAAACTATGATAGTGCAGTGACGATGTCGATGGGCTCACAAGCGGCTATTTAAGGCTGAATTACACTTCCTTTTTTGAACATGTGTTAAATCCAAGATGTGCTAGATACCCTGTCCAGCAAATAAACAATGTACAGAAGTTGCAGATGTTTCTGCGAAAGCAATGCAAAGGCTGCAAGGTATATCTTGAATTTACAAGTTAATAGTAGTAAATAATCTTTTGATTAGCATATTACAACTTGAGTTGAGACTCCAGAGGTGTGCTATTTTCTGGGGGTGTTTTGCTTAACCCTAATAATTAAGAAATGGCCGACTCCTCCCTCTTTAATCTAATTATTAATCAAGCGATACTGCCAACGAACTCGAAACAAAACCAACAACGCTCCATCAGGACGGACTAGAACTACCCGGCAGAGATATATTTCATGTATACGGCCCGGCAACCACCGCGAGCGACGAGGGCTTCATGCCCACGTACGGACGGATCTCGAAGAGAAAGCACAACCGAGAAGAGAGAGGAATCGGTGATGGGGATGGGTGTACGTACTCTGGCGCGGAGGCGTACTCGTAGAGGCGGCCGCGCGGGGAGAAGACGATGAGGGCGACCTCGGCGTCGCAGAGCACGCCCAGCTCGAACGCCTTCTTCAGCAGCCCGCTCCGCCGCTTCGAGAACGTCACCTGCCGGCTCGTCGCGTCCTCGATCCGCCGCATCTCCCGCCGCCCCCTCCTCCCGCCGCCACCGCCCTTCTTCTTCACCGCCGCCGCCTCCATGTCCACCGCCGCCGCCGCCACGATTTGCCGCTGGACGCCCTCGCCTCCCTCGGCAGCAGCGGCAGCAGAAGCCACCGCCTTCGCCGCCGGCGCCATGAAGGTTTTCCCGATGGATGGGACGGATCTAGGAGTGTAGCCGCAGCCGCCTGACTCAATCAGGCAAACATCTGGGTTGAAAGATGGGATTTTTCGGGAGGAAAAAGGAGGAGGGGATTTTGTTACTCAGAAAGGAAAGGTTCCGAGGACGCGGAGCCAGGGGGCCCGGCCCACAAATGGCAACGCCTGGTTGGACCAATTGGCACTACCACGTGGACGTCCCTCTCTCTCCCCTCCCCATTGGGTGTCTCTCTCATTGGGCTCCACAAAAGTGGAAAATGCTGCCAACCATGGGACTTACCCCCTATGGCCTGTTGATTCTTTCTTTTTGATTAGTTCTAGGAACTAGTATATATTGTTGCAAAGATTAGATTTTTGTAAGGGATGCAAAGGTTGGATTGGGTAACACTTAGGGGAGGTTAGATTAGATTTAGGGGCACTGTACTATGCTGTGTTTTCTTATGTGAGTGGCCCATGGGCACTGCGAAGGGTGGACCACATGCTGGTATATAAAAGCCGGTTGCGTGTACCAAAGAGTCGCAAATGGCTGTGGGGACGCACATACAGCTGTGCGCCTCTGATCTTACTGGTCTGCTTTATTTTTAAGATTCGTGTGGTCCCAAAAATATCATAACAAATCTATTCACGATATTTTAGGAATATTTTTTCTTAATTACTAGTTATTTCATGCTTTTAGTTTTTCTAGGACCGTGTCGGGTGCATTTGGGCCAATGTCTTGTTATGCAATGACTTTTCGCCCAACTAGCTCAAATCGATGACTAGTTTTGCAAACTAAGAATTATATAGTTACCTCAACAAGAGTAAGCCCTACACCACTATTGGCCCAACTCGGGAGCTGGACCGGGAGAAAGCACATATAATGTCATGTGTGTGTGTGCTCTTAGTGACATGGTCAAATTTATTTTTAAGATTTGCGCGGTCCCGAAATCATAGTGAGTGTATTCACAAGATTCGGCACACTTTTTATTAAATAATTACTTTTTCTATGAATATGTTCGGTGTGTGACTTTTCGTCCAACTAGCTCAAAACGATAGCCATCCGGGCAAAAGAAAAACATTTTATCAGCATCGACAGGGTGACTAGAACACTAGTACTTATCCGGCCAGCATGAGAGTTGTGACCATACCATTCCAACAAAAAATACTTTAAAAAGGCACAACTGGCCTTTTATGTTGCATTTTACGGGAAGTTTTATTGTTGTTTAGTGCCTTATTTTGTTTTCCAACCATCACGACTCGTGTCTTCAGCATAGCTACCTATTTGATGATGTTTATTTTTGTGTTACTTGCGGTCTTGGCAGAATAGAGTTAATTCCTCGTTTTTTAAACCTTAAGCATATGTCCATGTTTCTTTATAATTTAGAGTAGTAAACCAACTTTTTTGTCGAGATTTTCAAGCAGTGTTTGGCAAAGTGAGCGTATTTAGTCTTTTGCGTTCATTTTATTCAGTGATTATTTTTGCAAATATGAGATGTAACCAAACTCAATGTACTTCCTCCATCCCGGTTTAAAGGACACAATTTGCAAATCTCTGGGCCCTAGGTGTTCTCTGATTGATTCATTTTATAATACGGAGAAGAACATGCGTAAGGAGAAGAAGAGCCAGCAAAACATTCATATTTGTTCACACATGTGAATGCAAGCATTTTGTTTTTTTCACACCAAAGTAACTACAGATATTAAATGCTTTTGTGCCTAAATATTTTGGGATTGCATGATTTGCAAATTGTGTCAACCGGGACAAAGGGAGTATAACAAAACGTATATATATTTAGAGCTACGTTTTGTTCATTTTCAAAATAAGGAGAAAGAACCAAACAAAGGAAGTTTTATTACTTTTAGTCTCTTTGTACGGAGTACTATTGTTGATGATTATTATTCTCTTTGATTCATATTACTTGTCGCGAAAATAGATGTATCTAGATATATTTTTATGTTAGATATATCCAATCTAGTGACAATTAATATGGATAGGAGGAAGTAATATATTGGTAGAATTTTGTAAAAAAAAAGTGAGAGAAAGAACCAAACAGAAGCAACGCTGGGCACATATGGATGGGCGCACCAATTATCATTTCCTTTTACGGTAAGGTAGGCATGCAAGCCATGTCGCTAGTACATATAAATGCCGACATATGGGAGGATTTGTCCCCATGCCTGAGTGCCAATATGGCCATCTCGGTTAACGTACAATGTTCACACACTAAATAAATGCTACTGGTACTTTTCTGATTGCCACGCACAAACTCCAGTTAAAGTGGCTTGTTAATTAGTTTACGTTACAAGTTGCCACCGCACGTGCTACATGCTCACGAACTTTTGCACACAAAAATGTCAATAATCTTCTACGGTAGACTATACTCCCTCCATCCCAAGACATAAGACATATAATATTTTTCTTTTAAAGTCAAGCTACGTAAAATATGACCAAATTTTTAGAAATAAATTAACAAGAACTATTATATTATATATAGATACCACGTGAAAATATGTTTCATAATGTACGAAAGGGTAGAGATTATGTATTACAAATATTAATATTTTTCTTTAAAAAACTTGATTAAACTTTAGTTGGTTTAACTTTTGAAAAAAATTATATACCTTAGGCATTGGGACGGAGGTACTATGTACTATCTTTTTTCTTTTTTGAGGGGATAGACTATATGTACTTTCTATGTTTTAAAATATAAGATGTTTTAGCTTTGTGAAGCAAATGTATCTTAACTTCTTTTAGTACGTAGGTTCACTCAGGTTTAGAATAAATTTACACAGTAAAAAAGTCTAGATATATTTTCTTTACAAATCTAAAACATGTTATATTTTGAAACGAAGGGAGTAGCATGGTCACCATCTGGATCGCCGTATGCTATCTGATCCAATAGAGCGGGACAGGAGAGACGCATGCACGCAGATGAACTGAACCAAAGTGTAATAGGGGGTAAAAAAAGCGGAAGAAAAATTGTTAAATGGGGGTAGTTTCGAGGATTTTTTTGTTAAATTGGGTAAAAAATTCATGAAGTTGATTCTAGGGGGGTTAAAAAATGGAATTCACTCAAAAAAATAAATAATGCAAATTATGCTACTATAGGGTGTGCATTTTGCATTGAAAATAACACAAAATGCCACTACTAGAGTTGCCTACTTACGTAGTTACTCCCTCCCTCCGTCCGCAAATAAGCGTACATCTAGCTTTTGCCTAAGTCAAAGATAACCAAATTTGACCAACTTTATAAAGAAATATAAAAACATATATTATATCAAATTGACATGTTATGAAACTAGATTTAAAAATAAATCTGATGGTATCAATTTAGTGTCATAAATGTTAGTACGTTGTTCTAAAAAGTTAGTCAAACGTAGTAAAGTTTGATTTAAGACAAGGCTAGAAGTACACTTGTTTACGGACGGAGGGAGTACTCTACCATCTGATCGAGGACGTTACACTTGACCACAGCTTGTGCTTAATTGTAAAATGGAAAACTTAAAAAGTACTCCCTCCCTCTGGTTTATATTAATGGTCTCAATTTTGTTTAATATAAATACTTATCAATTTAGACCGGAATGAGGGAGTACCACCGTCGCCATCTGGAGGATCGGTGGGTGCTATCTGATCCAATAGCTAGACCGGGACACGAGAGACGGATGCATTCAGGTAAACTGAAGGAGCGTAATGCATGCATGCATGCATGCCATTGCCAGCCCGTCTCATCAAAAGAAGTGGCAGCCCCAGCCAAAAGGCAGGCACCGCCGCATCTGATTCCATCATAATCTAATCTTATACTGCGCTTGGTTCACTCACTCCTCCCCAGAATGGAAAACCGGTGTTCACCCTTCGCGGCGGCCGAAAGGCGTATCGGGCGACCATTCTCTCTACTCCAGGTGTCGACCGGCAATTGAGCCGCAGCTTCTGTGGGGCCCATCTCCGTACGGCGCGCGCGTGGGGGTGGGCGTACGGACGGGCTGAGGGGTCGACACGTGTGCGTATCAGGACCACCACGAACGTGCTCTGGGACTGGGACTGGGAGGGAGCAAGTGGGGTGGATGCTGGAGGATGGATGGATGGTGACTGGTCTGTGACTAGTCTGTTTAAGTGAGGAGGGCACGCGTAGGGGGTCGAGCCGCGCCGGTGGTCCGGTCTGTTAAACTATTCTTCTGCTCGACTGAAGCAGTGGAGTTGATTAATCAACGCCGCCCTCCTCACTTATTTTTAGGATTTTTTGAAGGGGGATTTTTTTTAGGTTGCATATGCAATCCCTGCAACCGGGAAAACGATTCCAAACCCAGCCCAGCCCGGCCTGGCCCGACCGAACATGGACTGCATCAAATAAAATAAATCCGCGCAAGAGTATAGGCTAAGATTGGGCTGCACGATCCCCGCCCACAGGTGGCTCGAGCCCCAAGTCAAGCGCATGGTTATTTTTCTTGGTCCACGCCACGACGACACCACGAGTACCAAACCTCTATCTGCTCCATTTATTTTTACTTACTAAAAAAAGTGTCTGTGTGTTGCACCGGAAAAATCAATCCAATTCGTACGGAGATTTCTTTTGTCTTGTCTCATGACATCGGTCTCGAGATGGATGTTTTTCTTATCTTCGCGAAACCATTCATACAGTACCAGTTACGGAGCTAGTCCGCAACTTAAAAATTATTACCACTACCTATATTGACATGATTTGTAGATTTTTAGATGAATTATGTTCTAAAATATAGTATCCTTATACTCGTACCAACTCCACGTAAAAAGACAAGGTTATATTTAATTTATAGACGTCTAATGCGGAGGTCGTATGCAGGATTTGTTTTATTTCTTCAAACCCCCTGTTTCTTTTCTGCAAAATCAAGAATGGAAAAAGGCAGAGAAGAGAAAAGAAGAAGAAAAAAAATGCATGACGGCCTCTTAGAGGAAAAGTAAAGATATTGCATAGGCAAGACGTAAGAGTCCAAATAGTTTACTACTCCTAACATGCAGTTTCTAAGTTTTTTTTTTTGGAAATGGGTGCTTTTATTGAATCTGTTCAAAGCTTACACCCGGCCTCTGCATAACCAAGATGCACACAGCCACACAAACGACAGTACTAATTTAAAAAGTAGACAAGCATTACACAATGTAAATATCTAAATAAATGTCTAGAATCTAAGGTAGATCAATCCTCAGATCACGTGGCCATCCATGTCGGGAGAAAATATCCCTCGCCGTGTCCTCCAATCGCGTACATCCCTCCAAAAATAAGTCGCGAAACTCCAAACGTTGGAGAATATTCCAAGATCGGAGGATAGCCGTGGCTCGATAGACAACCTGCAAAGGAGAAGACACAATGTTATTAAAAATCTTGTCATTTCTACAAAGCCATAACGACCATATAATGGCAAGCGCTCCCACCCTAAACAAAGTTCTGTATTTATCAACAATTCCATGCAACCAATTACCAAATACATTGGTTACAGAACGTGGCGGAGATAAACCAGAACCTATTTGGATGAATGACCAGATAGAGCGAGCAAATTTGCAATGAAAGAATAAATGGCGAATTGTCTCATCTTGATGACAAAAAACACATTGTTTACTTCCATGCCAATTCCTCTTTGCAAGATTATCTTTTGTTAGAATTACCCCTTTCCGTAGATACCAAGCAAATATCTTCGTCTTAAGGGGTATTTTCATTTTCCAAATTTTACTATTATCATCATCGACCGGGATATCCGGTTGGATCAAGGCTTTATATAGTGAGCCAACAGAAAATTTACCACTTTCTAGTAATTTCCATTTGAACACATCGACATCGTCCGACAATTGTATTATGGATAATCGTAATAATAGATTGTTCCAAGATACCAGTCTAGGACCGATTAGGCTTCTTCTGAAAGACACATTAGGAGGATAATCTTCCATCACTGTGGAAATTGTATCCCCTTTGTGTCTAACAATCGAATATAAAGCTGGATATTGTTCACGAAGAGTAGTTTGGCCCAGCCACTTATCTTCCCAAAACCTAATCTGGGATCCATCCTTAATCTCGAAAGCACCAAAACGAAATAAATGTTTCTTGGTGGCCGTAAGACCCGCCCAAAAATGTGAATCTCCGGGTTTCCAAACCACTTGAGACACAGCTTTGGACCCCACATATTTCCTCCATAACATGGTCTGCCAAACACCATCTTCTGTAAGTAGTTTAAAAAGCCATTTGCCCAAGAGTGCGGTGTTTTTGACTTGCAAATCGTGTATACCCAGTCCACCAAACTCCTTCGGGCGGCAAACCACATTCCATCTGGCCAGTCGATATTTCTTATTCTCGCTATCCCCTTGCCAAAAGAATCTTGAACGGAAATAATCCACTTTGTTCAAGACCCCTTTTGGTAATTGGAAGAACGAAATCATATACAGTACCATATTAGTGAGTACTAGTCTTCCACCAAGGGATAGCAATTTTCCTTTCCAACTATTAAGACGTTTTTGTAGCCTTTCCTCAACAAGTTTCCATTCAGCAATTGTGAGACGCCGATAATGGATCGGTATTCCCAAATAATTGATTGGAAACTGCCCCTGACCACAGCCGAAAAGCTCAGCATATAGGTGGGACTCATTTTGGTCTCGCCAAAGCAATACAAATCACTCTTATGGAAGTTTATTTTAAGGCCAGATAGCTGCTCAAATGCTGATAATATTAATTTCAGATTCTTCGCCTTCTCCAGATCATGTTCCATAAAAAGAATTGTATCATCGGCGTATTGAAGAATGGAAAGTCCACCATCAATAAGATGTGGAACCAGACCTTCAATTTGACCATCAGCCTTAGCTCTCTCAATAAGGATAGCCAACATATCAGCCACTATATTAAATAGTAAAGGTGATAATGGATCCCCTTGTCTTAGTCCTTTCTTGGTTTGAAAGTATTTGCCAGTATCTTCATTTACTTTAATGGCAACACTACCCCCAGAAACAAACGACTGAATAAGAGAGCGCCACTCCTCAGAAAAACCTTTCATGCGGAGTGTTTGCTGAAGGAAAGAACAATTGACTTTGTCATATGCCTTCTCAAAGTCAATCTTGAACAATACACCATTTAATTTTTTTGAGTGTAGTTCATGGATTGTTTCATGCAAAATTACAACACCATCTAGGATATTTCTTCCTTTCATGAATGCAGATTGAGACGGGCTAACAACATTGTCAGCAACTGAATTTAGTCTAATCGTGGCAACTTTAATAAAAATCTTAAAGCTAACATTAAGCAAGCAGATTGGACGATACTGTTGTATACGTTCTACATTGTTAACCTTAGGCAGTAAAATTATATTGCCAAAGTTAAGCCGAAAGAGATCCAATTGTCCGACTTGCAAAAACCCAAACAAATTCATCAGGTCCTCCCTGATAACGTCCCAGAATTTTTGGTAAAATTCCGCTGGGAAACCATCAGGACCTGGTGCTTTGTTATGTTCCATTTGAAAAACTGCTTTTTTGACCTCTTCCTCGGTATATGAGGCAGTTAGAAAGCAATTTTCTTCATCAGATACCTGGGGAATATCGGACGTTTGGGACTCATCCATAGAGAAGAAGTTTTCCTCTGGGGCCCCAAACAAGGATTTATAATAGGAAGTGATATATGACTTCAGATGCTCCTGTCCCTCAATCATACCTTCATCCTGAATCAGAGAATGAATAAGTTTCTTCTTATGCTTGCCATTGGCAACAGCATGGAAGTACCTAGTATTTGCATCTCCTTCCAGAATGAATTTTGCTTTAGAGCGTTGGTACCATTTGAGTTCCTCCTCGCGCAGAAGTCGGGCTATCTCCGCATTCGATTGGCTTTTGAGCTCAATTTGTTGTGCAGTTAACGGCCCAACTTCCGCGGAAGCCTCCAAGTCATCAATAATAGATGTTAGGCGTAATTTTTCTTTTTTGAGGATACCAGTTGTGTGCCTGGCCCAACCCCGAAGGAACTTGCGTAAAGTGCGCATTTTGTTATTCCATCGTAGTATAGGTGTTTGGCCACCTACCGGTTTCTCCCAAATAGCCTTAACCATCTCATAAAAACCGTCACGGATCATCCAACCAAGTTCAAATTTAAACTCATTCGTAGACTTCCGTGGCGGTG
Source organism: Avena sativa (assembly GCA_916181665.1). Classification (NCBI taxonomy): domain Eukaryota; kingdom Viridiplantae; phylum Streptophyta; class Magnoliopsida; order Poales; family Poaceae; genus Avena; species Avena sativa. The sequence goes on from OV702300.1 coordinate 7,996,685, forward strand.
ATCCAAACGATAGAAGTAAAGGAGCATGATCCGACAAAGCCTCAATACGCTCTAGAGCGCGAACAGTTACCATAGGGAACTTTTGTTCCCAATCAGTATCCATAAGCACTCTATCAAGTTTTTCGTATGTTGGCTCCGGAAGACTATTAGCCCATGTAAATTGCCTTCCTAACATTGTAACCTCCCTCAAGTCCAGACTGTCTATAACAGCATTGAACAGAAAAGGCCAATGTTCATCGAACCGGCCCCGACTTTTCTCATGAGGAAATATGAGCAAATTAAAATCACCTCCTATAAGGATAGGATATGGATTGTCCTTTGCCAAATTCACAAGCTCACGTAAAAAGTCAGCCTTATAAACCTCCTGGGCGGCTCCATATACGACGACTAAAGACCATGTGAAATTGTCAGCCTTGTTACGGATATGGAGTTTTATAAAAAAATCTCCCACCGAACTAGCTAAAACTTCCATAGTCTCATCTCTGACGCCTAATAGGATCCCCCCAGATCGACCACGCGGCGGACGTGATATCCACGTGAAGTCCACTCCACCAGAAAGGCGATTGAGTAAAGCTTGTGAAAAATCCCGTCTACCAGTCTCAGAAATACCCAGAAAATCCAAATTATGGTCTCTCACACAATCAGCAAAGAATAAATGTTTAGCCAAGTCCCGAAGACCTCTGCTATTTGAAAACATTCCATTCATTGAGAAACTATAGGAGATTTGGATACACGGGATCTCTTACGCGACCGCTGGCTCTTTGATTTTCGACCAGAAGCTTTCAGCTCATACATAGAGGCAAGCCCAGTCTCATCAAAGTCCACCTCCGACACTTCACCGACTAAGTGAGAAACTAGTTGACCATCTACTGTGGCATGCAACTCGTCCTCCTCAGTTAGTGAAGCATCGGGAAAAACACCGACCTTAGGAGTAACCGTTAGACGGTCAACCTCCATGTGTCGCAAAACATTAGAAGAAAAAGATACTTCCTGTACAGAGGTACCCAAACTAATGCCAACATTGGCTAGTTTAGAAGAAATAACAGGAGTAGAAAAAGACAAAAAGGACTTCGGAGAACACATTATACCTGGCGAATCTAAGTTCCTATCCGCCTTACGTCGCATGGCCTTGAGCATTGAGTCCTCATCAGTCGTGGACGCCCCAGAGGCATCGACTCCATGGCGTGCGCTCCGCCTGAAGGTTGTACCACTCCCCTGCACAGCAACTGGCGTAGCGTCTCCTGGAGAAGAAACTTGTGGCGGAGACTGAGACAACCTAGACCCCTCCTGGGTCCGGACGCCCCCCTCTATCGCTGAAATCGCCTGACCCAACAGAGTAGGCGAGACGTCCAAAGGCCTCCCAAGGTCCTCCCTGACCATGGAGACGCGGTCATCCACCTCGTCATGATTGGCCAACCCCGCCTGGGTCGGACCAAGCACGGCCGCACCCTGGAGCTGAACACGGACGTCGCGGTCAGCCGACCCCACCTGGGTCAGCTTCCGCGAACCCACCGGAGGAGCAACCTCCTCAAGGACAGGAGTGGAAACAGGAATAGATCTGCCCAAAGTATGCATTCTGGACCTCGCTGGCGAAGCCGAAGAAGACCGCCGTACAGGAATGGAGACCGAGCGAAGAGCCTCCCGTAACTGAGCCTGAGAAACGCGAGGTGCCGAAGAAGAACCCTTTCCACGAAGAGGGGAATCCAAAGGAAGAGCATCCAGAAGTTGCCGGCCTCGAGGAGTAACCGGAGTAGCATTAAAAGGGGTGACAGCAAACACCCTCTGCACCCCCTGACTGGAAGTCGTAGGCGCGGAAGTACCATGTACAACCGAAGAAGATCCAGAACCCCCTCCCTGAGTGGTAGCAGCAGCCTCAGACGTATCCATAGCATCCTCAAAATGCTTCCCATTGGCATCATCATCCGCGTCATCATCTCCTTTCCACAGCATCAGACACAATAAAATGGCCAAGTGAATCTTTCGCCTTAAGAAAAATCTTCATATCAAGCATCTCCACAAGTATACGGACGACCCCCCGCTTACGCAGGCTGAACAGATCCACATCAAGAGTGTTCCCCATGAGTCCACCAACAGCCCATAAGCCCTGAAAGGATCGCAATATATGGGGAACACCCTCCACATGTAGCCAAACCTGATGCATCTCAAACTTATGCGGCACCTCCTCCATCCTGTAAACCGAGAAGGTCAGCTGAGCGGTACTGAGCGGAACTGTCATCAGGATTCCATCCACCCTGTCCAAATCCTCAAACGTCGGGAAGATCACCAAGAAGGCAGAGTCTCCATGTGGCACCGCCTCCCACTTCCACTGAACCTGCACCTGGCACCGCCTGTCAATCTGCCTCTGAACGACCTCCGCTGCAACCATCGGACCAGAAACTCGTACTAGAGCAATAGGGGTCTTACTGTGCGCCAGATGATCCCGAGTCACAGCATCCGGAATCTGTGTGAAAAGAGTCTGGTCGCTGCCAATACCAGCCATGTACGGAGTCAAGCGCGGCTGCTTTAGCACCGGACACCTCAAAGTGGGATGTGCAATACAATCACAAATGTAACAATAGTGGACCGCCTTACAATCCTTGGTTGCATGAGTATTGACCGCACACTTCCAGCACCGAACAAACTTGCTAGTCTTCTTACCCCCGACAACAGAAGATACCTGCGGAACATCAGAAGGTGGCTGAGGGGTAGCGGCAACCGTCGTCGGAGCACTCATGCCCTGAATCTGCTGACCCTGCATATCAAACTGATAATGAACCTGCTGACCCTGAGCCGGAAAGGATACACCACAAACCCCCACATTCTGCATCTGTGGCTGAGCATACTGTACAGACGGTTGTTGTAAGTGTCCACCAGCATGGACCTGAGTCGCGACCATCCCCTGGTCAGGAACCTGTGGCTGCTTCTTCTTCTTCTTCCTCTTGGGTGCCGTCTGAGAAGTAGGTGCACCCGCTCCGACCACAAAGTGATTATCCTGCGTCGGCCCACCAGCCACTTGCTGAAACGGCATCATCCCTCCCACTCCACCAGCCGGCGGGCCACAATATGGTGGCTGTAACGGACGATGCTGAACCTGAGGTGGCCCTGCTGTATAGTACGTCGCAGGCGGCCTGAAGACGATCCCCGGCGGGAAACCAACAAAAGGCGGCGGCTGCGGCATACCCCCAGCAGAAGACAGTGCAGCAGGCTGCGGCCCCCTTGACTGTGGCACCGGGACCGAGGAGGGTGGAACGTTGACCATGTGAGCGGCAGAAACAGTAACCGACGGACCGGGCGTCTGCTGCGTCCCCGGCGGCGTCCGCATCTGCGGCTGCGCGGGCGGAGCCCTAGGGTTTCCCCCCGGGTGCTGGTTGGCCATCCTCCGCGCTGGGGCAACGACGTCCGCAAACGAGGTTCCCCGGCGAGGCAGCGGCGAGCAGCCTTCCTCCAGCACCCTCGCCATGAACTCCCCAAGGATTGGCGGCACAGAGGCTCGCCGAGGTGGCAGCGCTCCTTTCCACGGACGTACACACGATGTACGGGCCAGCACCATCCCAGTCGGAGAAGCAGACGCACCGCGGCGAGTCCTGCGCGACGACGGCGATCTCCGATCAGCATCAACGTCACGCCACGGAGGAGCCTCCATGGCCAGCGAAGAAGAAGCCGCCGCCGGAGAACCCTTCTCCCAGAACCGAGATGCCGGAGTTGTGAATCCCATCTCCTCCCAGAATTCCTGACGAAGCTCCTCGTCAGATCGCCGTCTCCGGCGAGTGACCGTCGTCCACCCAAGCTCACCGGTATCGTCCACCAGAGCATCGATAGCCTCCCGATCAGCTAGACCCTTCTCCCCGTCGGACTCCGAGTCAGAGCCAAGACACAAAAACCTAGAACCATGGCCACCCGCGGCCGGCGGGACCGAAGACGAAGAGGCAGGCGCCTGCGACGAGCGCGGCGGCGGCGAAAGCCCACCAGGCGCCAGAGTGTAGCGGCGCCGTCCTCCCATCCTACGTTCTCTACTTATATAAGATGTTTTTTTTTATCCACATGGATCCGCGTGTTACTATGGGGTTCAATTTTATTCACTTTCTCCATCCTAAAATAAATAATTTGGGTTTGTCTAGATTCACATGTATCTAGGCTAGATATATAGTATTAATTTAAATTTAGACAAACTTAAATCACTTAATCTTAGGACGGAGGAAATATTTTTTTTTTGTTCATTCCACATACCCGCAAAACGCGTCCTGTGTGCATGTAAAACACGATCGATGCTTCCAAATCTCTTCCTTCCTGAAACACACCGACGGTTAGACCCCCAAGGCGAGTGACCACCATGGTGAGTACCCTGTTCAAAAAAAAGAAGCCATGGCGAGTACAATAAAAAAACTTATATGTGAGAACAACTCGTCGATGGGACCCATATGCCAATGCACTATGGCGATCATAGTAAGAAACTCTGTATGTGAGAAGTGCTCGGCTGATCATTAAGAGAATTTGAAACTTTTAACTCCAACAACCCAGACGTTATACATTCGAATCTAGATAAATTTGAGTAAACTAATATTGATTGAAGGGAGTAGAATTTAGAACATAACATTATTACCACACAACACCACGAATGTATTTGCATCAGCATCAGAATCTCACACGCACAAAACACAAGAGCGCATAATCCATCAACATCGATGTCCAAGAAGTGCTCTGCCTCGCGCTTATACTACCGAGCAGTAACATCCAGGAAAAAATCTAGCAGCTCTACGTCGCTTCTGTTGCTAGCTTCCAGCGCGTCCCGCATGCCATTGACCGAGGTCCGCTCAGACGGCGGCACTCGCTGGTGGAGCAGGAGGAAGGGAGCGGAGGTCGGCACCCTCCGATGCAGAAGAAGGAGGCGGCGGAAGAGATTTTCTCAATCGATCAACTGTTGTCCGTGCTGGTAGTTCATCACGCGCCTGGTGCGTGTGGCGCCATTAACCCGCTGCCGAGGACGTCGTTTGCGCCGAGGACGTCGTTTGCACGTATGCGTACGTGCTGGATGCCGGTCTGTGTTACCGGCCGGCCGCATGGACCGTATAGGCAGGAGGCCGCCGCTCTCTGCGTGCGTCGCATACCTCGCCGGCGTCCAGTAAAAAATAGTGCATTTGTTCTTGCCGCAGTACAGTCCTATTTTCTTTTGTAAAAGCTGCTGGGATTCAGGTGAAATGTCTTCATACCAGACAAGACATATTTCAGTTATATACAGTGCAGAGTCCAGTAAAAAAAACTCTGATCAAGAAGGATAAATGCCACACAAGCACAAATTACCGCTCTTAGCTTGGACTAATCACTTATGTCATATAAAAGGAAAATTTTCATTGTGATATGTGAATCAGCAATCACAACAAGCTTAAGCGTACCCGTAATCCACTAAAATTTAAAACAAGCAATACAAGTCTTCAACATAACAACAATATTTGGAAATACCCAAGTATTGACAATCTCAGACACGAAATTACACCATAATTAATTTGAGAAATAGCAAGCTAAAAATTTCAAGCTTGATGGGTTTGTAATAAAATTTCAGGACAAGAAAATACAGTGATTGACAGGATAACAAAAGCAGGCATCATTCAGCTCTTATACATAATGTTTTCTACTTTTGTATGTTCATTTGTAGTTCAGAAAACAGTGAATACAGGGCTAGACATCTTTCTTTCTTGGAAAAATTTGCTAGAGGACAGCGTTATTTTCCGGCGTTCGCTAAAACACACTATTAGAATGTGGATTTGCCTAGTATCATTATTATTTCGTGACAATTTGCCAGAACACACTGCATGCCGCAAATGAAAAGTTTGACTAATTTTATTGGGATGACCATCATACATCTGGTTTGAACAATCTTTTCTCTAATTCAAATTCACCAAATCCAGCATTCGCGCACACCCCGGACATGAATTAGAGACTATACGGTCAGTTCACATCAAGTTGGAATGGATTTTGGGAGAAAAGTAATAATAGGGCACCCAAGCCAAATCACCGTCCATGGCCGCATGCAGCGTCGTGATCAAGAGAAAAAAATCATTCGACAAGGAAATTGGGAAAAATCTGGACATTTTTTCTATCGGAAACATCTTGCATTTCAATTAAAATTCTAGACATATATTTGCAAAAAGGTAAAAAGGAAATTTGAGACGTTAAACTTTCCGTTTTAGGCAGTACAATGTGTTTCAGCAAATTGTCATGAAATAATAATGGTACTGGGCAAAGCCACATTCCAATAATGTGTTTTAGCAAACACCGGAAAATAACGGTGTCCTCTAGCAAATTTTCTCACCTTTTTAGGCTAGCCCAATTAGGTGTCGCCTTAGAAATTTTGGTGCCTGTTTGCTCCAAAAACTTTTTGGCGCCCCAAACTAAAATCTCGTTTGGGCACAAAGCCTGTACTTACGTGTGTAGACTAGGTACATGGCCATGTTTGCACCTGCATGCTAAGCAGGGCTGCTTTGCTCGTGATATTAACCATGATCCCGACGATGCGGCATGACACGAGAAGGCAACATGGTCGTGTGTCGAAACGTTTGGAACTCTGTTCTTGGTCGGATAGAGTCGTCCTACTCCTAATGGGGATCTAGTTTCATTACGCATGCCTCCTCTCGTCTTGGACCAGACTCTGTCAATGAGCCGTCTTACGAACTATGTGGCTATGTGGTCGACACTCGATCTATGAAGGTGAACAATGCACACTGTAGGTTCGTCCACTGCAACTTGGCCTTGGCAGCTCCAGACTGCACATGTGCGCAAGCCCGTCGATCGAAGCTAGAGCCACACACAATCAACGCTGTCGAGCAACGTGGCAAGCAGTTTATGGGGGAAAGTATCACCTAAAAATGGACCGCATCTTACAAATCTGCAATTTTCCAATTGGTGCCGTCGGATTTGCAATGAACGGTTAGATCAAGATCTTGTTCCACCACCATGCCAATCTTCGAAACTCAACATATACCTGGATTTAAATTCTTTCACTAATTCAGATAAATAATAAAGTCAATTTGAGATTCTACATATACACTCTTCTGTTATTTCTAAACTTAAAAACATTTTCTTATAAATCAACATGAAACAAGGTTTTATTAACTGCTTATTTCTAATCAAACCTTGGAATGCTATGGTGTTTCTGTTAACTATTTAGTAGATCTATAACTCGCATTATACATTCCAATATATCAAAGCATATATCATGAATGTCTTTATTTGCTCATCAATTTGACCAGTTCGAGTCAAGCGATATGTGCATATTATCCATCACCATAGATGTCTGTGAGAGTTATCCATAACATGGCCTAAGTCTTATAAATATTCTGCTTCCATCTCTTTAATTACTCCCCATCCCCATCCGAGATCGAATAGGATAGCACGATGGCTAGGGTGCCCCAGCCGGCCTAGTCTAGCACGCCCCCAGCTCCAAACGATGAGTTCTCCCCATTGTCCGAGAACAGAGATACACATTTTAGCTAAAATCCCCCCTCCCATCCCACATCCCCATCGGCTAATATTGCGGCGACGACGGAAGCTCCAAATTATGGCCACCACGTGCACAACACAACATGCATTGTCTCAGAACAGAGGTACATTGACATCCCCCAAAATCAGTTGCATTATTCTTTGGAGCACGATTGTAAAGAGAAGAAAGATTTTATCTTGTGAATTTGTTTTGCTGGAGTATATTTTTTGGTGAACTCACACCTAGAGAGCTCATGAAAACCGCCATAAAAAGCTAAAACGATGTCTTTTAGGTCATAACTCTTCAATATGTAAATCGCCTAGAACCCCAAAGTGTGGGCAGTAGCTCATGAAAATGGCCATAAAACGCAAAAACGACGAGTTTTTGCTCATATATCCCAAACAAATAAATCGCCCTGGACCCCAAAACTATGGGAAATAGCTCATGAAAATGGCCATAAAAGACAAAAACGCCGAGTTTTTGCTCATACCTCCCAAACAAATAAATCGCCCTCGAACACCAAAACTGCGGGCAGTAACTCAGGAAAATGGCCATAAAACGCAAAAAGACGAGTTTTTGGTCATAACTCTAAAACATGTAAATCTCCTTGGAACGCCAAAACCATGGGCAATATGTCATGAAAACGTCCATAAAAAAAGCAAAAAACGATAACTTTTTGGTCATAACTCTCAAACACGTAAATCGCCCTAGAACCCCAAAACCGTAGGCAATAGCTTAATAAAATGGCCATAAAACGCAAAAATGACGACTTTTTAGTCATAAGTCAAACACTTATCGTTTATTAGGCTCATTATAAATCACCCTGGAACCCAAAAACTATGGAAAGAACTCATGAAAACGGCCATAAGACGCGAAAACAATTAGTTTTTGGTCATAATCTAAATCAAATCTTGGGTCTTACTGGCCATGCATAACCCCCTAGAACAACAAAACTATAGATAATACCTCATGAAAACGGACACAAAACAAAAAGAAACACAAGTTTTTGGTGATGCCCACAAACATGTATCAGGTATTATGGTTATTGTAAATCGCCTTAGAACCCCAAAACCGTGGGCAATAAAACACAAAAAAGACGAGCCTTTGCTCGTACTTCCCAAACATGTAAATTTCCCTGGAACACCAAAAATATGGGCTCTGACTCATGAAAATGTCCATAAAATACAAAAAAGACGAGTTTTTGTCATAACTCTGAAACATTTAAATCGCCCTAGAACCCCAAAAAACTATGCAATAGCTCATTAAAACAGCCATAAAACGCAAAATGACGAGTTTTTGGTCATAACTCTAAAACATGAAATTTAGCCAGGAACCCAAAATTGTGGGCAATAACTCATGAAAAAGTCCATAAAATGCAAAAAACTACGAGTTTTTGGTCATACCTCTCAAACTTGTAGATCGCCCTGGAACCCCAAAACTATGGGCAATAGCTCATGAAAACGGCCATAAAAAGAAGAAACGATGACTTTTTGGGCATACCTCTCATACATGTAAATCGCCCTGGAACCTCAAAACTGTGGACACTATCTCATGAAAACTGCCATAAAACGAAAACGCGAGAACTTTTGGTCATACCTCTCAAACATGTAAACGGCCCTGGAACCCCAAAACTATGGGCAATAACTCATGAAAATGGCCATAAAACACTAAAAAGATGAGTTTTTGGTCATAACTCTAAAACAAGTAAATCGCCTTGGAACCCAAAACTATGGCCAATAACTCATGAAAACGGCCATAACATGCAGATACGACGATTTTTTGGTCATACATCTCAAACATGTAAATCGCCCTCGAACCCCAAAATTATGGGAAGTAACTCATGAAAATGGCGATAAAACGCAAAAGGATGAGTTTTTGGTCATATCTAAAACATGTAAATCGCCCTACAACCCAATAACTGTGGGCAATAGCTCATGAAAACTGCCATAAAAAGCTAAAACGATGTCTTTTTGATCATAACTCTCCAATAAGTAAATCGCCTAGAACCCCAAAGTCTGGGCAGCAGCTCATGAAAATGGCCATAAAACGCAAAAACGACGAGTTTTTGCTCATACCTCCCGAACAAATAAATCGCCCTGGACCCCAAAACTGTGGGCAATAGCTCATGAAAATGTCCATAAAAGGTAAAAACGCCGAGTTTTTGCTCGTACCTCCCAAACAAATAAATCGTCCTGGAACACCAAAACTGTGGGCAGTAACTCGGGAAAATTGCCATAAAACGCAAAAATACGAGTTTTTCATCATAGCTCTGAAACATGTAAATCTCCTTGGAACCCCAAAACCGTGGGCAATATGTCATGAAAACGGCCATAAAAAGCAAAAAAAAAACGATGACTTTTTGGTCATAACTCTCAAACATGTAAATCGCCCTAGAACCCCAAAATCGTAGGCAATAGCTTAGTAAAATGGCCATAAAACGCAAAAATGACGAATTTTTAGTCATAACTCAAACACTTATCATTTATTAGAATCATTATAAATCACCCTGGAACCCCAAAACTATGGGCAAGAACTCATGAAAACGGCCATAAGACGCGAAAACAATTAGTTTTTGGTCATAATTCTAAATCAAATCTTGGGTCTTACTGGCCATGCATAACCCCCTAGAACAACAAAACTATAGACAATACCTCATGAAAATGGACATAAAACAAAAAGAAACACAAGTTTTTGGTGATGCCCACAAACATGTATCAGGTGTTATGGTCATTGTAAATCGCCTTAGAACCCCAAAACTGTGGGCAATAAAACACAAAAAAGACGAGCTTTTGCTCGTACTTCCCAAACATGTAAATTTCCCTGGAACCCCAAAAATATAGACAATGACTCATGAAAATGTCCATAAAATGCAAAAAAAGACGAGTTTTTGTCATAACTCTGAAACATATAAATCCCCCTAGAACCCGTAAACACTATGCAATAGCTCATTAAAACAGCCATAAACCGCAAAGGACGACTTTTTGGTCATAACTCTAAAACATGAAATTTGCCCAGGAACCCAAAATTGTGGGCAATAACTCATGAAAAAGTCCATAAAATGCAAAAAACGAAGAGTTTTTGGTCATACCTCTCAAACTTGTAGATCGCCCTGGAACCCCAAAACTATGGGCAATAGCTCATCAAAACGGCCATAAAAAAGAAAAAAACGATGAATTTTTGGGCATACCTCTCATACATGTAAATCGCCCTGGAACCTCAAAACTGTGGGCAATAGCTGATGAAAACTGCTATAAAACAAAAAAACGAGAACTTTTGGTCATACCTCTCAAACAAGTAAACCGCCCTGGAATCCCAAAACTATGGGCAATAACTCTTGAAAATGGCCATAAAACGCTAAAAAGATGAGTTTTTGGTCATAACTCTGAAACAAGTAAATCACCTAGGAACCCAAAACTATGGCCAATAACTCATGAAAACGACCATAGAATGCGGAAACGACGATTTTTTGGTCATACCTCTCAAACATGTAAATCGCCCTCGAACCCCAAAACTATGGGAAGTAACTCATGAAAATGGCGATAAAACGCAAAAGGATGAGTTTTTGGTCATATCTGAAACATGTAAAACGCCCCTGGAACCCCAAAACTGTGGGCAATAGCTCATGAAAACCGCCATAAAAAAGCAAAAACGATGTCTTTTTGGTCATAACTCTCCAATATGTAAAACACCCAGAACCCCAAACTGTGGGCAGTAGCTCATGAAAATGGCCATAAAACGCTAAAACGACGAGTTTTTTGCTCGTACCTCCCAAACAAATAAATCGCCCTGGACCCCAAAACTATGGGAAATAGCTCATGAAAATGGCCATAAAAGACGAGTTTTTGCTCGTACCTCCCAAACAAATAAATCGCCCTGGAATACCAAAAATGCGGGCAGTAACTCATGAAAATGGCCATAAAACGCAAAAAGACGAGTTTTTGGTCATAGCTCTAAAACATTTAAATCTCCTTGGAACCCCAAAACCGTGGGAAATATCTCATGAAAACGTCCATAAAATAAAAAAACGATGAATTTTTTGTCATAACTCTCAAACATGTAAATCGCCCTAGAACCCCAAAACCATAGGGAATAGCTTGGTAAAATGGCCATAAAACGCAAAAATGACGACTTTTAGTCATAAGTCAAACACTTATCGTTTATTTGGATCATTATAAATCACCCTAGAACCTAAAAATTATGGGCAAGAACTCATGAAAACGGCCATAAGACGCGAAAACAATTAGTTTTTGGTCATAGTTCTAAATCAAATCTTGGGTCTTACTGGCCATGCATAACCCCTTGGAACAAGAAAACTATAGATAATACCTCATGAAAACGGACATAAAACAAAAAGAAACACAAGTTTTTGGTGATGCCCACAAACATGTATAAGGTATTATGGTCGTTGTAAATCGCCTTAGAACCCCCAAACTGTGGGCAATAAAACACAAAAAAGACGAGCTTTTGCACGTACTTCCCAGACATGTAAATTTACCTGGAACCCAAAAATATGGGCAATGACTCATGAAAATGTCCATAAAATGCAAAAAAGACGAGTTTTTGTCATAACTCTGAAACATGTAAATCGCCCTAGAACCCCCAAACACTGTGCAATAGCTCATTAAAACAGCCATAAAACGCAAAACGACTAGTTTTTGGTCATAACTCTAGAACATGAAATTCGCACACGAACACAAAGTTGTGGGCAATAACTCATGAAAAAGGCCATAAAATTCAAAAACGACGAGTTTTTGGTCATACCTCTCAAACTTTTAAATCGCCCTGGAACCCCAAAACTATGGGCAATAGCTCATGAAAACGGCCATAAAAAGAAAAAACGATGACTTTTTGGGCATATCTCTCATACATGTAAATCGCCCTGGAACCTCAAAACTGTGGGCAATATCTCATGAAAACTGCCATAAAACAAAAAAACGAGAACTTTTGGTCATACCTCTCAAACATGTAAACCGCCCTGGAACCCCAAAACTATGGGCAATAACTCATGAAAATGGCCATAAAACGCTAAAAAGATGAGTTTTTGGTCATAACTCTAAAACAAGCAAATCGCCTTGGAACCCAAAACTATGGCCAATAACTCATGAAAACCACCATAAAATGCAGAAACGACGTTTTTTTGGTCATACCTCTCAACCATGTAAATCGCCCTCGAACCCCAAAATTATGGGAAGTAACTCATGAAAATGACCATAAAACGCAAAAGGATGAGTTTTTTGTCATATCTGAAACATGTAAATCGCCCTGAAACCCAATAACTGTGAGCAATAGCTCATGAAAACCGCCATAAAAAGCTAAAACGATGTCTTTTTGGTCATAAATCTCCAATATATAAATCGCCTAGAACCCCAAAGTGTGGGCAGTAGCTCATGAAAATGGCCATAAAACGCAAAAACGACGAGTTTTTGCTCATACCTCCCAAGCAAATAAATCGCCCTGGACCACAAAACTGTGGGAAATAGCTCATGAAAATGGCCATAAAAGACAAAAACGCCGAGTTTTTGGTCGTACCTCCCCAACAAATAAATCGTCCTGGAACACCAAAACCGCGGGCAGTAACTCATGAAAATGGCCATAAAACGCAAAAAGACGAGTTTTTGGTCATAGCTCTGAAACATGTAAATCTCCTTGGAACCCCAAAACCGTGGGAAATATGTCATGAAAACGTCCATAAAAAAGCAAAAAACGATGATTTTTGGTCATAACTCTCAAACATGGAAATCGCCCTAGAACCCCAAAACCGTAGGCAATAGCTTAGTAAAATGGCCATAAAACGCAAAAATGACCACTTTTTAGTCATAACTCAAACACTTATCGTTTATTAGGACCATTATAAATCACCCTAGAATTCAAAAACTATGAGAAGAACTTATGAAAATGGCCATAAGACGCGAAAACAATTAGTTTTTGGTCATAATTCTAAATCAAATCTTGGGTCTTACTGGCCATGCATAACCCCTTGGAACAAGAAAACTATAGACAATACCTCATGAAATCGGACATAAAACAAAAAGAAACACAAGGTTTTGGTGATGCCCACAAACATCTATCAGGTATTATGGTCGTTGTAAATCGCCTTAGAACCCCCAAACTGTGGGCAATAAAACACAAAAAAAACGAGCTTTTGCTCGTACTTCCCAAACATGTAAATTTCCTTGAAACCCCAAAAATATGGGCAATGACTCATGAAAATGTCCATAAAATGCAAAAAAAGACGAGTTTTTGTCATAACTCTGAAACATATAAATCCCCCTAGAACCCGTAAACACTATGCAATAGCTCATTAAAACAGCCATAAACCGCAAAAGGACGACTTTTTGGTCATAACTCTAAAACATGAAATTTGCCCAGGAACCCAAAATTGTGGGCAATAACTCATGAAAAAGTCCATAAAATGCAAAAAACGAAGAGTTTTTGGTCATACCTCTCAAACTTGTAGATCGCCCTGGAACCCCAAAACTATGGGCAATAGCTCATCAAAACGGCCATAAAAAAGAAAAAAACGATGAATTTTTGGGCATACCTCTCATACATGTAAATCGCCCTGGAACCTCAAAACTGTGGGCAATAGCTGATGAAAACTGCTATAAAACAAAAAAACGAGAACTTTGGTCATACCTCTCAAACAAGTAAACCGCCCTGGAATCCCAAAACTATGGGCAATAACTCTTGAAAATGGCCATAAAACGCTAAAAAGATGAGTTTTTGGTCATAACTCTGAAACAAGTAAATCACCTAGGAACCCAAAACTATGGCCAATAACTCATGAAAACGACCATAGAATGCGGAAACGACGATTTTTTGGTCATACCTCTCAAACATGTAAATCGCCCTCGAACCCCAAAACTATGGGAAGTAACTCATGAAAATGGCGATAAAACGCAAAAGGATGAGTTTTTGGTCATATCTAAAACATGTAAAACGCCCCTGGAACCCCAAAACTGTGGGCAATAGCTCATGAAAACCGCCATAAAAAAGCAAAAACGATGTCTTTTTGGTCATAACTCTCCAATATGTAAAACACCCAGAACCCCAAACTGTGGGCAGTAGCTCATGAAAATGGCCATAAAACGCTAAAACGACGAGTTTTTTGCTCGTACCTCCCAAACAAATAAATCGCCCTGGACCCCAAAACTATGGGAAATAGCTCATGAAAATGGCCATAAAAGACGAGTTTTTGCTCGTACCTCCCAAACAAATAAATCGCCCTGGAATACCAAAAATGCGGGCAGTAACTCATGAAAATGGCCATAAAACGCAAAAAGACGAGTTTTTGGTCATAGCTCTAAAACATTTAAATCTCCTTGGAACCCCAAAACCGTGGGAAATATCTCATGAAAACGTCCATAAAATAAAAAAACGATGAATTTTTTGTCATAACTCTCAAACATGTAAATCGCCCTAGAACCCCAAAACCATAGGGAATAGCTTGGTAAAATGGCCATAAAACGCAAAAATGACGACTTTTTAGTCATAAGTCAAACACTTATCGTTTATTTGGATCATTATAAATCACCCTAGAACCTAAAAACTATGGGCAAGAACTCATGAAAACGGCCATAAGACGCGAAAACAATTAGTTTTTGGTCATAGTTCTAAATCAAATCTTGGGTCTTACTGGCCATGCATAACCCCTTGGAACAAGAAAACTATAGATAATACCTCATGAAAACGGACATAAAACAAAAAGAAACACAAGTTTTTGGTGATGCCCACAAACATGTATAAGGTATTATGGTCGTTGTAAATCGCCTTAGAACCCCCAAACTGTGGGCAATAAAACACAAAAAAGACGAGCTTTTGCACGTACTTCCCAGACATGTAAATTTACCTGGAACCCAAAAATATGGGCAATGACTCATGAAAATGTCCATAAAATGCAAAAAAGACGAGTTTTTGTCATAACTCTGAAACATGTAAATCGCCCTAGAACCCCCAAACACTGTGCAATAGCTCATTAAAACAGCCATAAAACGCAAAACGACTAGTTTTTGGTCATAACTCTAGAACATGAAATTCGCACACGAACACAAAGTTGTGGGCAATAACTCATGAAAAAGGCCATAAAATTCAAAAACGACGAGTTTTTGGTCATACCTCTCAAACTTTTAAATCGCCCTGGAACCCCAAAACTATGGGCAATAGCTCATGAAAACGGCCATAAAAAGAAAAAACGATGACTTTTTGGGCATATCTCTCATACATGTAAATCGCCCTGGAACCTCAAAACTGTGGGCAATATCTCATGAAAACTGCATAAAACAAAAAAACGAGAACTTTTGGTCATACCTCTCAAACATGTAAACCGCCCTGGAACCCCAAAACTATGGGCAATAACTCATGAAAACGGCCATAAAACGCTAAAAAGATGAGTTTTTGGTCATAACTCTAAAACAAGCAAATCGCCTTGGAACCCAAAACTATGGCCAATAACTCATGAAAACCACCATAAAATGCAGAGAACGACGTTTTTTTTGGTCATACCTCTCAACCATGTAAATCGCCCTCGAACCCCAAAATTATGGGAAGTAACTCATGAAAATGACCATAAAACGCAAAAGGATGAGTTTTTTGTCATATCTGAAACATGTAAATCGCCCTGAAACCCAATAACTGTGAGCAATAGCTCATGAAAACCGCCATAAAAAGCTAAAACGATGTCTTTTTGGTCATAAATCTCCAATATGTAAATCGCCTAGAACCCCAAAGTGTGGGCAGTAGCTCATGAAAATGGCCATAAAACGCAAAAACGACGAGTTTTTGCTCATACCTCCCAAGCAAATAAATCGCCCTGGACCACAAAACTGTGGGAAATAGCTCATGAAAATGGCCATAAAAGACAAAAACGCCGAGTTTTTGGTCGTACCTCCCCAACAAATAAATCGTCCTGGAACACCAAAACCGCGGGCAGTAACTCATGAAAATGGCCATAAAACGCAAAAAGACGAGTTTTTGGTCATAGCTCTGAAACATGTAAATCTCCTTGGAACCCCAAAACCGTGGGAAATATGTCATGAAAACGTCCATAAAAAAGCAAAAAACGATGATTTTTGGTCATAACTCTCAAACATGGAAATCGCCCTAGAACCCCAAAACCGTAGGCAATAGCTTAGTAAAATGGCCATAAAACGCAAAAATGACCACTTTTTAGTCATAACTCAAACACTTATCGTTTATTAGGACCATTATAAATCACCCTAGAATTCAAAAACTATGAGAAGAACTTATGAAAACGTCCATAAGACGCGAAAACAATTAGTTTTTGGTCATAATTCTAAATCAAATCTTGGGTCTTACTGGCCATGCATAACCCCTTGGAACAAGAAAACTATAGACAATACCTCATGAAATCGGACATAAAACAAAAAGAAACACAAGGTTTTGGTGATGCCCACAAACATCTATCAGGTATTATGGTCGTTGTAAATCGCCTTAGAACCCCCAAACTGTGGGCAATAAAACACAAAAAAGACGAGCTTTTGCTCGTACTTCCCAAACATGTAAATTTCCTTGAAACCCCAAAAATATGGGCAATGACTCATGAAAATGTCCATAAAATGCAAAAAAGACGAGTTTTTATCATAACTCTGAAACATGTAAATCGCCCTAGAACCCCCAAAACACTATGCAATAGCTCATTAAAACAACCATAAAACGTAAAACGACGAGTTTTTGGTCATAACTCTAAAACATGAAATTTGCCCAGGAACCCAAAATTGTGGGCAATAACTCATGAAAAAGTCCATAAAATGCAAAAAACTACGAGTTTTTGGTCATACATCTCAAACTTGTAGATCGTCCTGGAACCCCAAAACTATGGGCAATAGCTCATGAAAACGGCCATAAAAAGAAAAAACGATGACTTTTTGGGCATACCTCTCATACATGTAAATCGCCCTGGAACCTCAAAACTGTGGGCAATAGCTGATGAAAACTGCTATAAAACAAAAAAACGAGAACTTTTGGTCATACCTCTCAAACAAGTAAACCGCCCTGGAATCCCAAAACTATGGGCAATAACTCTTGAAAATGGCCATAAAACGCTAAAAAGATGAGTTTTTGGTCATAACTCTGAAACAAGTAAATCGCCTTGGAACCCAAAACTATAGACAATAACTCATGAAAATGGCCATAAAATGCGGAAACAACGATTTTTTGGTCATACCTCTCAAACATGTAAATCGCCCTCGACCCCATAAAAAAGCAAAAACGATGTCTTTTTGGTCATAACTGTGGGCAATAGCTCATGAAAATCGCCATAAAAAAGCAAAAAACGATGTCTTTTTGGTCATAAATCTCCGATATGTAAATCGGCTAGAACCCCAAACTGTGGGCAGTAGCTCATGAAAATGGCCATAAAACGCAAAAACGACGAGTTTTTGCTCGTACCTCCCAAAGAAATAAATCATGAAAAAGGCCATAAAATGCAAAAAACGACGAGTTTTTGGTCATACCTCTCAAACTTTTAAATCGCCCTGGAACCCCAAAACTATAGGCAATAGCTCACGAAAACGGCCATGGAAAGAAAAAACGATGACTTTTTGGGCATACATCTCATACATGTAAATTGCCCTAGAACCTCAAAACTGTGGGCAATAGCTCATGAAAACTACCATAAAATAAAAAAACGAGAACTTTTGGTCATAACTCTCAAACTTGTAAACCTCCCTGGAACCCCAAAACTATGGGCAATAACTCATGAAAATGGCCATAAAACGCTAAAAAGATGATTTTTTGGTCATAACTCTGAAACAAGTAAATCGCCTTGGAACCCAAAACTATGGCCAATAACTCATGAAAACGGCCATAAAATGCAGAGACGACGATTTTTTGGTCATACCTCTCAAACATGTAAATCGCCCTCGAACCCCAAAACTATGGGAAGTAAATCATGAAAATGGCGATAAAACGCAAAAGGATGAGTTTTTGGTCATATCTAAAACATGTAAATAGCCCCTGGAACCCAATAACTGTGGGCAATAGCTCATGAAAACCACCATAAAAAAGCAAAAACGATGTGTTTTTTGTCATAACTCTCCGATATGTAAATGGCCTAGAACCCCAAACTGTGGGCAGTAGCTCATGAAAATAGCCATAAAACGCAAAAACAACGAGTTTTTGCTCGTACCTCCCAAACAAATAAATCGCCCTGGACCCCAAAACAGTGGGAAATAGCTCATGAAAATGGCCATAAAAGACAAAAACGCTGAGTTTTTGCTCGTACCTCCCAAACAAATAAATCGCCCTGGAACACCAAAACTACGGGCAGTAACTCATGAAAATGGCCATAAAACGGAAAAAGACGAGTTTTTGGTCATAGCTCCGAAACATGTAAATCTCCTTGGAACCGCAAAACCGTGGGAAATATCTCATGAAAACGTCCATAAAAAGCAAAAAACGATGACTTTTTGGTCATAACTCTCAAACATGCAAATCGCCCTAGAACCCCAAAACCGTAGGCAATAGCTTGGTAAAATGGCCATAAACGCAAAAATGACGACTTTTTAGTCATAAGTCAAACACTTATCGTTTAATAGGATCATTATAAATCACCCTAGAACCTAAAAACTATGGGCAAGAACTCATGAAAACGGCCATAAGACGCGAAAACAATTAGTTTTTGGTCATAATTCAAAATCAAATATTGGGTCTTACTGGCCATGCATAACCCCTTGGAACAAGAAAACTATAGACAATACCTCATGAAAACGGCCATAAAACAAAAATAAACACAAATTTTTGGTGATGCCCACAAATATGTATAAGGTATTATGGTCGTTGTAAATCGCCTTAGAACCCCCAAACTGTGGGCAATAAAACACAAAAAAGATGAGCTTTTGCGCGTAATTCCCAGACATGTAAATTTCCCTAGAACCCAAAAAATATGGGCAATGACTCATGAGAATGTCCATAAAATGCAAAAAAGACGAGTTTTTGTCATAACTCTGAAACATGTAAATCGCCCTAGAACCCCAAAAACACTGTGCAATAGCTCATTAAAACAGCCATAAAACGCAAAACGACTAGTTTTTGGTCATAACTCTAAAACATGAAATTCGCACACGAACACAAAATTGTGGGCAATAACTCATGAAAAAGGCCATAAAATGCAAAAACGACGAGTTTTTGGTCATACCTCTCAAACTTTTAAATCGTCCTGGAACCCCAAAACTATGGGCAATAGCTCATGAAAACGGCCATAAAAAGAAAAAAACAAGGACTTTTTGGGCATACCTCTCATACATGTAAATCGCCCTAGAACCTCAAAACTGTGGGCAATAGCTCATGAAAATTGCCATAAAACAAAAAAAGAGAACTTTTGGCCATACCTCTCAAACATGTAAACCTCCCTGGAACCCCAAAACTATGGGCAATAACTCATGAAAATGGCCATAAAACGCTAAAAAGATGATTTTTTGGTCATAACTCTGAAAAAAGTAAATCGCCTTGGAACCCAAAACTATGGCCAATAACTCATGAAAACGGCCCTAAAATGCAGAGACGAAGATTTTTTGGTCATACCTCTCAAACATGTAAATCGCCCTCGAACCCCAAAACTATGGGACGTAACTCATGAAAATGGCGATAAAACGCAAAAGGATGAGTTTTTGGTCATATCTAAAACATGTAAATCGCCCCTGGAACCCAATAACTGTGGGCAATAGCTCATGAAAACAGCCATAAAAAAGCAAAAACGATGTGTTTTTTGTCATAACTCTCCGATATGTAAATCGCCTAGAACCCCAAACTATGGGCAGTAGCTCATGAAAATGGCCATAAAACGCAAAAACAACGAGTTTTTGCTCGTACCTCCCAAACAAATAAATCGCCCTGGACCCCAAAACTATGGGAAATAGCTCATGAAAATGGCCATAAAAGACAAAAACGCCGAGTTTTTGCTCGTACCTCCCAAACAAATAAATCGCCCTGGAACACCAAAACTGCGGGCAGTAACTCATGAAAATGGCCATAAAACGCAAAAAGACGAGTTTTTGGTCATAGCTCTGAAACATGTAAATCTCCTTGGAACCCCAAAACCGTGGGAAATATCTCATGAAAACGTCCATAAAAAGCAAAAAACGATGACTTTTTGGTCATAACTCTGAAACATGCAAATCCCCCTAGAACCCCAAAACCGTAGGCAATAGCTTGGTAAAATGGCCATAAAACGCAAAAATGACGACTTTTTAGTCATAAGTCAAACACTTATCATTTAATAGGATCATTATAATGTTGGAGATATGCCCTAGAGGCAATAAGAAATGTAGTTATTATTATATCTTTGTGTTTATGATAAATGTTTACATTCATGCTATAATAGTATTAACAAGGAAACATTGATACTTGTGTGATTTGTAAACTTAATTTGAAGTCCCTAGTATAGCCTCTATACTTCACTAGCTTGTTGGTTGATTAATGATTGTGGTTTCCCTATCATGAACATTGAGATGTTATCAACAACAAGATCATATCGTTAGGAGAATGATATGGTGGACATACTCCTATAGATAAGCGTAGCATAAAGATCAAGTCATTTCAATAGTTCAATTGCTATATGCTTTCTGATACATAGTAACCTAATTCATTCGACCATGAGATCATGCATATCACCTTTACCGGATGGATGCTTTGATGACATCAAACACCACACCGTAACTGGGTGGCTATAAAGGTGGCATTGAGTGTTCGGAAAGTATTGGTTGAAACACATGGGTCAAGAGTGGGATTTGTCCATCCATATGACGGATAGATATACTCTGGGCCCTCTCGGTGGAATGTCATCCAATTAGCTTGCAAGCATGTGACTGGCTCACAAGGGATCACATATCACGGGAACGAGAAAAGAGTACTTATCGGTAACGAGGTTGAACTAGGTATGCAGAGATACCGACGATCATAACCTCGGATAAGTAAACTATCGTGAGACAAAGGGAAATTGGTATCGTATGTAAGTGGTTCATTCGATCGCAAAAGTAATCGTAGAAATATGTGGGATCCATATGAATTTCCAGATTCCTCTCTTGGTTATTGTTCGGAGAAGTGTCTCGATCATGTCCGCATAATTCACGAACCGTAGGGAGACACACTTAAGGATTCGACGTTGTTTGAGTAGTTATGGTATTATGAGAAAGAGACCGAATGTTGTTTGGAGTCTCGGATGGGATCCGGGATATCACGAGGTGATCCGGAATGGTTCGGAGAATAAGATGCATATAAGGAAAGTCCCGTTTCGGAGTTCGGGAATGATTCCGGTGTTTTCATCAGGAATGTTCTAGAAGGTTCCGGAATGTCCGGCACTCCGGGGGGGGGGGGGGTACATGAATGTTTCATTGCATATTGGAATGATTGCGTCATGTACTAAGTGTTCTCGCTGTTCCAAATAAACGATTAAATTGAATCCCAAACTGAAAAGTCAAACGGCCAGTTTGAAAGTCAAACGGCTAAAACAGGAAACTGAGGGAAACAAGCAAGAGGAGGTTGAAACCGACTTGGGGGAGGAGTCCCTCCTCTCCAAGCCGGCGCGCCACCCAAGGCCGACTTGGGGAGGGACTCCCTCCCCTTGGACACCCCTCCCACCTATAAAAGGAGGGGCAGGGCCTCCTCCTCTAGACACACAAGTTCCTATCCTCTAATCTAAATCCTAGCCCTAGACTCCGGTTTAGAGCCGCTTTGGTTTAGAGCTTCTAATTGCCCTAGCCTTCAGATTAGAGCCTTCTAATTGGTGTGTCTAAACCCTAGACCACTAATAGCTCTCTCATACTCCACCATACTCGCTCCGGCTTAAGGCGAAGCCCTGCGGGATCTCCCCTCTACTTCCGGTACCACGCCGTTGTGCTGCCGGAATCGCGAGGAGAGTGCTACAACCTCCGCTGCCTGCTGGAACAAGGGAGAGGAAGGTCTTCGTCGAGTACCGAACGTGTGACCGACTGCGGAAGCGCTGCCGGAACGCAGCGCCAGAAGGATCGTCTACACGATCTTGAGATCGGGAAGAGTACGACTACATCACCCACGAGAATCCGCTCTCGTTAAACACTTTGGAATCTTCGAGGGTAAGTTATTCCATCGACTCGTTGCTACAATATAGTAGATAGATCTTGGCTTGTTTGTTTGTATGCGATAGAAAATTTTTGTTTTCCATGCTACGAAACCCTACAGTGGTATCAGAACCGTGTCTATATGTAGATCTGTTGCACGAGTAGAACACAATGGTCATTGTGGGCGTTGGTGCTTTTATTGTCGATTGCTTCTTGTGTACTTTGCATCTTGCGGTATGTTGGGATGAAGCGGCCCGGGCTAACCTTACATGACATCGTTCATGAGACTTGCTCCACGCTTGACATGCAACTTGTATTGCATAAGTGGCTTTGCGGGTGCCTGTTTCTCCTAGCATAGTTAAGATCCAATTTACAACGGGTGATCAACAATGCTAGTATCAATGTTGTGGTTCTTGTTCGTAAGTTAGAACGACACTTATTGAAAGCCCCAAACCACGTAAAATATGCAAAGAAAGTAGAGGCGTCTAACTTTGTTTTACAGGGGTGTGCAGTGATGTGATATGGCCATGATTGTGATTATATTTGATGTATGCAATGATCCTTATTGTACTTTGGCAACCGGCTGGAGCCATATGGTTGTCTTTAATTTATGTTAAGACCCGCGTGTCTATTCAAAGTATTTGTAATAGTTGAAGCCGGTGGACGACAACCATGGAGAAGCGTCATTGACCTTGATGCAATGCCGGTGATGATGGAGATCATGTTCGTGCTTGAAGATGGAGATCGGAAGCACAAAGAAGAAAGGCCATATCATATCACATATTATTGAATTGCATGTGATGTTAATCCTTTATGCATCTTGTATTGCTTAGTAGACGACGGTAGCATTATAAGATGATCCCTCATGCACATCAATTTCAAGTCATAAAGTGTTCGCCCTTAGTTAGCACCGTTGCTAAAGCTTGTTGTTTCGAAGCACCACGTGATGATCGGGTGTGTTAGATTCTGCAAGTGTATACAACGTGAGCAAGCCAGATTTGCTCATGCGGAAACTAAGGTTTGATCTTGACGAGCCTAGCATGTACAGACATGGTCTCGGAACACGGATCACCGAAAGGTAAAGCATGAATCATATAGTAGATATGATGAACATGACGATTGTTCGCCATTGAAACTGTATCAACTCTCGTGATGATCGGTGTTGATGTAGTGGATTTGGTTCGTGTGATCACTAAAACAATGTGAGGGATGTTGTTTTGAGTGGGAGTTCACCTAGTTTAATTTCATCATTAATTTGAACTCAATTTGTCATAAACTTAGTCTAAACTATTGCAAATATGTTGTAGATCAATGGCAGCCCCTACCATCAATTTTAATGCGTTCCTAGAGAAAGAAAAGTTGAAAAACAATGGAAGCAACTTCGCGGATTGGTTCCGCGATTTGAGGATTGTCCTCACAGCTGGTAGTTTGACCTATGTGCTGGATGCACCGCTGGGTGACCCACCTGCAGCTGATGCTCCCGATGAAGTAAAGAATGTTTACCTCGCTCTGAAGAATCAGTACTCCATAGTTCAGTGTGCTATCTTGTATGGTTTGGAATCGGAGCTTCAGAAAAGGTTTGAGAATTCAGACCCATATGATATTGTCGAGGATCTCAAATTGATTTTTGAGACTCATGCGGCAATTGAAAGCTATGAGGCTTCTGAAAAGTTCTTTAACTGCAAGATGGAAGAGGGCAGCTCCGTCAGTGAGCATGTGCTTAAGATGTCTGGGCACGCAAACAAACTTCAAAGCTTGGGTATAGTGATTCCCAATGCTTTGGGGATTTACCGTGTCCTCTAATCACTACCACCAAGTTACAAGAACTTTGTGATGAACTACAACATGCAGAACATGAACACGATGTTGCCAGAACTCTTTGCCATGTTGAAGTCTGCAGAAGTGGAGATCAAGAAAGAGCACCAAGTGTTGTTGGTCAATAAGACCACCAAATTCAAGAAAGGCAAGTCTAAGCAGAAGGGACACTTCAAGAAGGGTGGTAAGAAAGTTACCACGCCGGCGAAGAAGACCAAAGCTGGACCCAAGCCTGATACTGAGTGCTTTTACTGCAAGGGAGAAGGTCACTGGAAGCGGAATTGCCCAAAGTACTTGGCAGATCTGAAGAACGGCAACATCAAGAAGAAAGGTATAGCTGATATACATGTTATTGATGTGTATCTCACTAGTACTCGTAGTAGTGCCTGGGTATTTGATACTGGTTCGGTTGCTCATATTTGTAACTCGAAATAGGTGCTGCAGAGTAAACGGAAGCTAGCGAAGAACGAGGTGACGATGCGCGTGGGAAACAGATCAAAGGTTGATGTGATCGCGGTCGGCACGCTACCCCTTCATCTACCACCGGGATTAGTTTTATACTTAAATAATTGTTATTTAGTGCCTGTGTTGAGCATGAACATTATATCGGGATCTTGTTTATTGCGAGACGGTTACTTGTTTAAGTCAGAGAATAATGGTTGTTCGATTTATATGAGTAATATGTTTTATGCACATGCAGCTTTGATAGATGGTCTATTCTTATTGAATCTCGATAGTGGAAATACACATATCAACAACATTGAGGCTAAACGTTTGAAATCAAGCGATAATTCGACCTATATGTGGCACTGTCGTCTTGGTCACATTGGAGTGAAGCGTATGAAGAAACTCCATTCCGATGGACTTCTTGAATCACTTTATTTTGAATCACTTGAAAGATGCGAAGTATGTCTGATGGGAAAAATGACTAAGACTCCATTTTCTGGTATGATGGAGCGAGCTACGGACTTATTGGAAATCATACATACCGATGTGTGTGGTCCAATGAGTGTAGCATCGCGCGGTGGTTATCGTTATGTTCTTACCTTCACGGATGACTTGAGTAGATATGGGTATATCTATTTCATGAAACATAAATCCGAAACTTTCGAGAAGTTTAAGGAGTTTCAAAGTGAGGTAGAGAATCAACGTAACAAGAAGATTAAATTTCTACGTTCTGATCGTGGAGGTGAATATCTAAAGTTACGAGTTTGGCGAGCATTTGAAGAAATGCGGAATACTTTCACAGTTGACACCGCCGGGAACACCACAGCGTAATGGTGTGTCCGAACGTCGTAATCGAACTCTCTTAGATATGGTTCGTTCTATGATGTCACTTACAGATTACCGCTATCATTTTGGGGTTATGCATTAGAAACAGCCGCATTCACTTTAAATAGGGCACCGTCTAAATCCGTTGAAACGACACCGTATGAATTATGGTTTGGGAAGAAACCTAGATTGTCGTTCCTTAAAGTTTGGGGATGCGAAGCCTATGTAAAGAAGTTACAGCCGGACAAGCTTGAACCCAAAGCGGAAAAATGCGTCTTCATAGGATACCCGAAGGAAACTATTGGGTATACCTTCTATCATAGATCCGAAGGCAAAATCTTCGTTGCAAAGAATGGATCCTTTCTAGAGAAGGAATTTCTCTCGAAAGAAGTGACTGGAAGGAAAGTAGAACTCGACGAGGTTGTCGAACCTTCTCTCGAAATTGCGAGTAGCGCAGCACCGGAAGAAGTTCCTGTGGTGCCTACACCAATAAGAGAGGAAGCTAATGATGGTGATCATGAAACTTCGGTTGAAGTTGCTACAGAGCCTCGGAGGTCAACGAGAACTCGTACCACTCCAGATTGGTATGATCCCGTTATGAGTGTCATGTTGGTGGACAACACCGATGAACCCGAGACATATGAGGAAGCGATGATGAGCCTAGATTCCAATAAATGGCAAGAAGCCATGAAATCCGAGATTGGATCCATGTACGAAAACCAAGTATGGACTTTGGTGGACTTACCGGATGGCCGGAAGGCTGTCGAGAACAAATGGATTTTCAAGAAGAAAACAGATGCTGATGGTAATGTTACTGTCTATAAAGCTCGACTTGTCGCAAAAGGGTTTCGGCAAATTCAAGGAGTTGACTACGATGAGACTTTCTCACCAGTAGAGAAGCTAAAGTCTGTGAGGATTATGTTAGCAATCGCTGCATATTATGATTATGAGATATGGCAGATGGATGTCAAAACAGCATTCCTCAATGGAGATATTGATGAAGAGTTGTATATGATGCAACCCAAAGGTTTTGTCGATCCTAAAGATGCTAACAAGGTATGAAAACTTCAACGGTCCATCTATGGATTGAAGCAAGCATCCCGAAGTTGGAATCAACGTTTTGATAAGGTGATCAAAAGTTTTGGTTTTATACAAACTTATGGAGAAGCTTGTATTTACAAGAAAGTGAGTGGGAGCTCTGTAGCATTCTTAATACTATATGTGGATGACATATTGTTGATTGGGAATGATGTAGACCTTCTTAATAGTGTCAAGGAATATTTGAATAATAGTTTTTCAATGAAGGATCTTGGCGAAGCAGCTTATATATTAGGCATAAAGATTTATAGAGATAGATCGAAACGCCAAATATCATTGTCACAGAGTACATATTTGGACAAAGTTCTAAAGAGGTTTGGAATGGAAGAAAGCAAGAAAGGGTTCTTTCCCATGTTGCCCAATACGACCTTGAGTAAAACTCAAAGTCCGATATCGGCAGAAGATAGAGAAAGGATGAGTAAGACTCCCTATGCCTCAGCCATAGGATCTCTAATGTATGCCATGCTATGTACTAGACCCGACATTGCATATGCTGTTAGTTTAACTAGCAGATATCAAAGTGATCCAGGAGTGGATCATTGGATAGCGGTCAAAAACATCCTTAAGTACTTGAGAAGGACTAAGGATATGGTTATTTCTTATGGAGGTGATGAACAACTCGTTGTTAACAGTTACACCGATGCTAGTTGGAACACCGATCCGGATGATTCTAAATCACAATCTGGATACATATTTATTTTGAATGGTGCAGCAGTTAGCTGGAGGAGTGCAAAGCAAAGCGTTGTGGCGAGATCTTCAACTGAATCGGAATACATGGCTGCTTCGGAGGCTTCACAAGAAGCGATATGGATGAAAGAGTTCATTACAGAGCTAGGTGTGGTTCCTAGTGCGCTGGACCCAATGTCTATCTACTGTGATAACATGGGCGCCATAGCCAATGCGCAAGAACCAAGGTCACACAAGAAGCTGAAGCATATCAAGCTGCGTTTTCACGCTATTCGAGAACATATCCAGGATGGGGATATAAAGATTTGCAAAGTACACACAGATCTGAATGTGGCGGATCCGTTGACTAAACCTCTCCCGAGGGCAAAATATGACCAACACCAATCTGCCATGGGTGTTCGGTATATTACCATGTAATCTAGATTAGACGACTCTAGTGCAAGTGGGAGACTGTTGGAGATATGCCCTAGAGGCAATAATAAATGTAGTTATTATTATATCTTTGTGTTTATGATAAATGTTTACATTCATGCTATAATAGTATTAACAAGGAAACATTGATACTTGTGTGATTTGTAAACTTAATTTGAAGTCCCTAGTATAGCCTCTATACTTCACTAGCTTGTTGGTTGATTAATGATTGTGGTTTCCCTATCATGAACATTGAGATGTTATCAACAACAAGATCATATCGTTAGGAGAATGATATGGTGGACATACTCCTATAGATAAGCGTAGCATAAAGATCAAGTCATTTCAATAGTTCAATTGCTATATGCTTTCTGATACATAGTAACCTAATTCCTTCGACCATGAGATCATGCATATCACCTTTACCGGATGGATGCTTTGATGACATCAAACACCACACCGTAACTGGGTGGCTATAAAGGTGGCATTGAGTGTTCGGAAAGTATTGATTGAAACACATGGATCAAGAGTGGGATTTGTCCATCCATATGACGGATAGATATACTCTGGGCCCTCTCGGTGGAATGTTATCCAATTAGCTTGCAAGCATGTGACTGGCTCACAAGGGATCACATATCACGGGAACGAGAAAAGAGTACTTATCGGTAACGAGGTTGAACTAGGTATGCAGAGATACCGACGATCATAACCTCGGATAAGTAAACTATCGTGAGACAAAGGGAAATTGGTATCGTATGTAAGTGGTTCATTCGATCGCAAAAGTAATCGTAGAAATATGTGGGAGCCATATGAATATCCAGATTCCTCTATTGGTTATTGTTCGGAGAAGTGTCTCGATCATGTCCACATAATTCACGAACCGTAGGGAGACACACTTAAGGATTCGACGTTGTTTGAGTAGTTATGGTATTATGAGAAAGAGACCGAATGTTGTTTGGAGTCTCGGATGGGATCCGGGATATCATGAGGTGATCCGGAATGGTCCGGAGAATAAGATTCATATAAGGAAAGTCCCGTTTCGGAGTTCGGGAATGATTCCGGTGTTTTCATCGGGAATGTTCTAGAAGGTTCCGGAATGTCCGGCACTCCGGGGGGGGGGGGGGGGTACATGAATGTGTCATTGCATATTGGAATCATTGCATCATGTACTAAGTGTTATCGTTGTTCCAAATAAAGGATTAAATTGAATCCCAAACTGAAAAGTCAAACGGCCAGTTTGAAAGTCAAACGGCTAAAACAGGAAACTGAGGGAAACAAGCAAGAGGAGGTTGAAACCGACTTGGGGGAGGAGTCCCTCCTCTCCAAGCTGGCGCGCCACCCAAGGACGACATGGGGAGGGACTCCCTCCCCTTGGCCGCCCCTCCCACCTATAAAAGGAGGGGCAGGGCCTCCTCCTCTAGACACACAAGTTCCTATCCTCTAATCTAAATCCTATCCCTAGACTCCGGTTTAGAGACGCTTTGGTTTAGAGCTTCTAATTGCCCTAGCCTTCGGATTAGAGCCTTCTAATTGGTGTGTCTAAACCCTAGACCAGTAATAGCTCTCTCATACTCCACCATACTCGCTCCGGCTTAAGGCGAAGCCCTGCGGGATCTCCCCTCTACTTCCGGTACCACGCCGTTGTGCTGCCGGAATCGCGAGGAGAGTGCTACAACCTCCGCTGCCTGCTGGAACAAGGGAGAGGAAGGTCTTCGTCGAGTACCGAACGTGTGACCGACTGCGGAAGCGCTGCCGGAACGCAGCACCGGAAGGATCGTCTACACGATCTTGAGATCGGGAAGAGTACGACTACATCACCCACGAGAATCCGTTCTCCTTAAACACTTTGGAATCTTCGAGGGTAAGTTATTCCATCGACTCGTTGCTACAATCTAGTAGATAGATCTTGGCTTGTTTGTTTGTATGCGATAGAAAATTTTTGTTTTCCATGCTACGAACCCTACATATAAATCACCATAGAACCTAAAAACTATGGGCAAGAACTCATGAAAACGGCCATAAGACGCGAAAACAATTAGTTTTTGGTCATAATTCTAAATCAAATCTTGGGTCTTACTGGCCATGCATAACCCCTTGGAACAAGAAAACTATAGACAATACCTCATGAAAACGGACATAAAACAAAAAGAAACACAAGTTTTTGGTGATGCCCACAAATATGTATAAGGTATTATGGTCGTTGTAAATCGCCTTAGAACCCCCAAACTGTGGGCAATAAAACACAAAAAAGACGAGCTTTTGCACGTACTTCCCAGACATGTAAATTTCCCTTGAACCCAAAAAATATGGGCAATGACTCATGAAAATGTCCATAAAATGCAAAAAAGACGAGTTTTTGTCATAACTCTGAAACATGTAAATCGCCCTAGAACCCCAAAACACTGTGCAATAGCTCATTAAAACATCCATAAAACACAAAACGACTAGTTTTTGGTCATTACTCTAAAACATGAAATTCGCACACGAACACAAAAATGTGGGCAATAACTCATGAAAAAGTCCATAAAATGCAAAAACGACGAGTTTTTGGTCATACCTCTCAAACTTTTAAATCGCCCTGGAACCCCAAAACTATGGGCAATAGCTCATGAAAACGGCCATAAAAAGAAAAAAACAAGGAATTTTTGGGCATACCTCTCATACATGTAAATCGCCCTAGAACCTCAAAACTGTGGGCAATAGCTCATGAAAATTGGCATAAAACAAAAAAACGAGAACTTTTGGCCATACCTCTCAAACATGTAAACCTCCCTGGAACCCCAAAACTGTGGGCAATAACTCATGAAAATGGCCATAAAACACTAAAAAGATGATTTTTTGGTCATAACTCTGAAAAAAGTAAATCGCCTTGGAACCCAAAACTATGGCCAATAACTCATGAAAACGGCCATAAAATGCAGATACGACGATTTTTTGGTCATACCTCTCAAACATGTAAATCGCCCTCGAACCCCAAAACTATGGGAAGTAACTCATGAAAATGGCGATAAAACGCAAAAGGATGAGTTTTTGGTCATATCTAAAACATGTAAATCGCCCCTGGAACCTAATAACTGTGGGCAATAGGTCATGAAATCCGCCATAAAAAAGCAAAAACGATGTGTTTTTTGTCATAACTCTCCGATATGTAAATCGCCCAGAACCCCAAACTGTGGGCAAAATGGCCATAAAACGCAAAAAGACGAGTTTTTGGTCATAACTCTGAAACATGTAAATCTCCTTGGAACCCCAAAACCGTGGGGAATATCTCATGAAAACGTCCATAAAAGGCAAAAAACGATGACTTTTTGCTCATAACTCTCAAACATGCAAATCGCCCTAGAACCCCAAAACCGTAGGCTATAGCTTGGTAAAATGGCCATAAAACGCAAAAATGACGACTTTTTAGTCATAAGTCAAACACTTATCGTTTAATAGGATCATTATAAATCACCCTAGAACCTAAAAACTATGGGCAAGAACTCATGAAAACGGCCATAAGACGCGAAAACAATTAGTTTTTGGTCATAATTCTAAATCAAATCTTGGGTCTTACTGGCCATGCATAACCCCTTGGAACAAGAAAACTATAGACAATACCTCATGAAAACGGACATAAAACAAAAAGAAACACAAGTTTTTGGTGATGCCCACAAATATGTATAAGGTATTATGGTCGTTGTAAATCGCCTTAGAACCCCCAAACTGTGGGCAATAAAACACAAAAAAGACGAGCTTTTGCACGTACTTCCCAGACATGTAAATTTCCCTAGAACCCAAAAAATATGGGCAATGACTCATGAAAATGTCCATAAAATGCAAAAAAGACGAGTTTTTGTCATGACTCTAAAACATGTAAATCGCCCTAGAACCCCAAAACACTGTGCAATAGCTCATTAAAACAGCCATAAAACGCAAAACGACTAGTTTTTGGTCATTACTCTAAAACATGAAATTCGCACACGAACACAATAATGTGGGCAATAACTCATGAAAAAGGCCATAAAATGCAAAAAAGACGAGTTTTTGGTCATACCTCTCAAACTTTTAAATCGCCCTGGAACCCCAAAACTATGGGCAATTGCTCATGAAAACGGCCATAAAAAGAAAAAAACAAGGAATTTTTGGGCATACCTCTCATACATGTAAATCGCCCTAGAACCTCAAAACTGTGGGCAATAGCTCATGAAAATGGCCATAAAACAAAAAAAACGAGAACTTTTGGCCATACCTCTCAAACATGTAAACCTCCCTGGAACCCCAAAACTATGGGCAATAACTCATGAAAATGGCCATAAAACGCTAAAAATATGATTTTTTGGTCATAACTCTGAAAAAGTAAATCCCCTTGGAACCCAAAACTATGGCCAATAACTCATGAAAACGGCCCTAAAATGCAGAGATGAAGATTTTTTGGTCATACCTCTCAAACATGTAAATCGCCCTCGAACCCCAAAACTATGGGAAGTAACTCATGAAAATGGCGATAAAACGCAAAAGGATGAGATTTTGGTCATATCTAAAACATGCAAATCGCCCCTGGAACCCAATAACTGTGGGCAATAGCTCATGAAAACCGCCATAAAAAAGCAAAAACAATGTGTTTTTTGTCATAACTCTCCGATATGTAAATCGCCTAGAACCCCAAACTGTGGGCAGTAGCTCATGAAAATGGCCATAAAACGCAAAAAGACGAGTTTTTGGTCATAACTCTGAAACATGTAAATCTCCTTGGAACCCCAAAACCGTGGGAAATATCTGATGAAAACGTCCATAAAAAAGCAAAAAACGATGACTTTTTGGTCATAACTCTCAAACATGCAAATCGCCCTAGAACCCCAAAACCGTAGGCAATAGCTTGGTAAAATGGCCATAAAACGCAAAAATGACGACTTTTTAGTCATAAGTCAAACACTTATCGTTTAATAGGATCATTATAAATCACCCTAGAACCCAAAAACTATGGGCAAGAACTCATGAAAACGGCCATAAGACGCGAAAACAATTAGTTTTTGGTATTAATTCTAAATCAAATCTTGGGTCTTACTGGCCATGCATAACCCCTTGGAACAAGAAAACTATAGACAATACCTCATGAAAACGGACATAAAACAAAAAGAAACACAAGTTTTTGGTGATGCCCACAAATATGTATAAGGTATTATGGTCGTTGTAAATCGCCTTAGAACCCCCAAACTGTGGGCAATAAAACACAAAAAAGACGAGCTTTTGCACGTACTTCCCAGACATGTAAATTTCCCTAGAACCCAAAAAATATGGGCAATGACTCATGAAAATGTCCATAAAATGCAAAAAAGACGAGTTTTTGTCATGACTCTAAAACATGTAAATCGCCCTAGACCCCCCAAACACTGTGCAATAGCTCATTAAAACAGCCATACAACGCAAAACGACTAGTTTTTGGTCATTACTCTAAAACATGAAATTCGCACACGAACACAAAAATGTGGGCAATAACTCATAAAAAGGCCATAAAATGCAAAAACGACGAGTTTTTGGTCATACCTCTCAAACTTTTAAATCGCCCTGGAACCCCAAAACTATGGGAAATAGCTCATGAAAACGGCCATAAAAAGAAAAAAACAAGGACTTTTTGGGCATACCTCTCATACATGTAAATCGCCCTAGAACCTCAAAACTGTGGGCAATAGCTCATGAAAATTGCCATAAAACAAAAAAACGAGAACTTTTGGCCATACCTCTCAAACATGTAAACCTCCCTGGAACTCCAAAACTATGGGCAATAACTCATGAAAATGGCCATAAAACGCTAAAAAGATGATTTTTTGGTCATAACTCTGAAAAAAGTAAATCGCCTTGGCACCCAAAACTATGGCCAATAACTCATGAAAACGGCCCTAAAATGCAGAGACGACGATTTTTTTGGTCATACCTCCTCAAACATGTAAATCGCCCTCGAACCCCAAAACTATGGGAAGTAACTCATGAAAATGGCGATAAAACGCAAAAGGATGAGTTTTTGGTCATATCTAAAACATGTAAATCGCCCCCTGGAACCCAATAACTGTGGGCAATAGCTCATGAAAACCGCCATAAAAAAGCAAAAACGATGTGTTTTTTTGTCATAACTCTCCGATATGTAAATCGCCTAGAACCCCAAACTGTGGCAGTAGCTCATGAAAATGGCCATAAAACGCAAAAAGACGAGTTTTTGGTCATAACTCTGAAACATGTAAATCTCCTTGGAACCCCAAAACCGTGGGAAATATCTCATGAAAACGTCCATAAAAAGCAAAAAACGATGACTTTTTGGTCATAACTCTCAAACATGCAAATCGCCCTAGAACCCCCAAAACCGTAGGCAATAGCTTGGTAAAATGGCCATAAAACGCAAAAATGACGACTTTTTAGTCATAAGTGAAACACTTATCGTTTAATAGGATCATTATAAATCACCCTAGAACCTAAAAACTATGGGCAAGAACTCATGAAACCGGCCATAAGACGCGAAAACAATTAGTTTTTGGTCATAATTCTAAATCAAATCTTGGGTCTTACTGGCCATGCATAACCCCTTGGAACAAGAAAACTATAGACCAATACCTCATGAAAACGGACATAA
The DNA here is from genome assembly GCA_916181665.1 of Avena sativa. NCBI lineage: Eukaryota > Viridiplantae > Streptophyta > Magnoliopsida > Poales > Poaceae > Avena > Avena sativa. The sequence goes on from OV702300.1 coordinate 8,031,099, forward strand.
AACAAAAAGAAACACAAGTTTTTGGTGATGCCCACAAATATGTATAAGGTATTATGGTCGTTGTAAATCGCCTTAGAACCCCCAAACTGTGGGCAATAAAACACAAAAAAAGACGAGCTTTTGCACGTACTTCCCAGACATGTAAATTTCCCTAGAACCCAAAAAATATGGGCACATGACTCATGAAAATGTCCATAAAAATGCAAAAAAGACGAGTTTTTGTCATAACTCTGAAACATGTAAATCGCCCTAGACCCCCCAAATACTGTGCAATAGCTCATTAAAACAGCCATAAAACGCAAAACGACTAGTTTTTGGTCATTACTCTAAAACATGAAATTCGCACACGAACACAAAAATGTGGGCAATAACTCATGAAAAAAGGCCATAAAATGCAAAAACGACGAGTTTTTGGTCATTACCTCCCAAACTTTTAAATCGCCCTGGAACCCCAAAACTATGGGAAATAGCTCATCGAAAACGGCCATAAAAAGAAAAAAACAAGGACTTTTTGGGCATACCTCTCATACATGTAAATCGCCCTAGAACCTCAAACTGTGGGCAATAGCTCATGAAAATTGCCATAAAACAAAAAAACGAGAACTTTTGGCCATACCTCTCAAACATGTAAACCTCCCTGGAACCCCCAAAACTATGGGCAATAACTCATGAAAATGGCCATAAAACGCTAAAAAGATGATTTTTTGGTCATAACTCTGAAAAAAGTAAATCGCCTTGGCACCCAAAACTATGGCCAATAACTCATGAAAACGGCCCTAAAATGGCAGAGACGACGATTTTTTGGTCATACCTCTCAAACATGGTAAATCGCCCTCGAACCCCAAAACTATGGGAAGTAACTCATGAAAATGGCGATAAAACGCAAAAGGATGAGTTTTTGGTCATATCTAAAACATGTAAATCGCCCCTGGAACCCAATAACTGTGGGCAATAGCTCATGAAAACCGCCATAAAAAGCAAAAACGATGTGTTTTTTGTCATAACTCTCCGATATGTAAATCGCCTAGAACCCAAACTGTGGGCAGTAGCTCATGAAAATGGCCATAAAACGCAAAAAAGACGAGTTTTTGGCGTCATAACTCTGAAACATGTAAATCTCCTTGGAACCCCCAAAACCGTGGGAAATATCTCATGAAAACGTCCATAAAAAGCAAAAAACGATGACTTTTTGGTCATAACTCTCAAACATGCAAATCGCCCTAGAACCCCAAAACCGTAGGCAATAGCTTGGTAAAATGGCCATAAAAACGCAAAATGACGACTTTTTAGTCATAAGTCAAAACACTTATCGTTTAATAGGATCATTATAAATACCCCTAGAACCTAAAAACTATGGGCAAGAACTCATGAAAACGGCCATAAGACGCGAAAACAATTAGTTTTTGGTCATAATTCTAATCAAATCTTGGGTCTTACTGGCCATGCATAACCCCTTGGAACAAGAAAACTATAGACAATACCTCATGAAAACGGACATAAAACTAAAAGAAACACAAGTTTTTGGTGATGCCCACGAAATATGTATAAGGTATTATGGTCGTTGTAAATCGCCTTAGAACCCCCAAACTGTGGGCAATAAAACACAAAAAAGACGAGCTTTTGCAACGTACTTCCCAGACATGTAAATTTCCCTAGAACCCCAAAAAATATGGGCAATGACTCATGAAAATGTCCATAAAATGCAAAAAAGACGAGTTTTTGTCATAACTCTGAAACATGTAAATCGCCCTAGACCCCCCAAATACTGTGCAATAGCTCATTAAAACAGCCATAAAACGCAAAGACGACTAGTTTTGGGTCATTACTCTAAAACATGAAATTCGCACACGAACACAAAAATGTGGGCAATAACTCATGAAAAAAGGCCATAAAATGCAAAAACGACGAGTTTTTGGTCATACCTCCCAAACTTTTAAATCGCCCTGGAACCCCAAAACTATGGGAAATAGCTCATGAAAACGGCCATAAAAAGAAAAAAACAAGGACTTTTTGGGCATACCCTCTCATACATGTAAATCGCCCTAGAACCTCAAAACTGTGGGCAATAGCTCATGAAAATTGCCATAAAACAAAAAAACGAGAACTTTTGGGCCATACCTCTCAAACATGTAAACCTCCCTGGAACCCCAAAACTATGGGCAATAACTCATGAAAATGGCCATAAAACGCTAAAAAAGATGATTTTTTGGTCATAACTCTGAAAAAGTAAATCGCCTTGGCACCCAAAACTATGGCCAATAACTCATGAAAACGGCCCTAAAATGCAGAGACGACGATTTTTTGGTCATACCTCTCAAACATGTAAATCGCCCTCGAACCCCAAAACTATGGGAAGTAACTCATGAAAATGGCGATAAAAACGCAAAAGGATGAGTTTTTGGTCATATCTAAAACATGTAAATCGCCCCTGGAACCCAATAACTGTGGGCAATAGCTCATGAAAACCGCCATAAAAAAGCAAAAACGATGTGTTTTTTGTCCATAACTCTCCGATATGTAAATCGCCTAGAACCCCAAACTGTGGGCAGTAGCTCATGAAAATGGCCATAAAACGCAAAAAGACGAGTTGTTTGGTCATAACCTCTGAAACATGTAAATCTCCTTGGAACCCCAAAACCGTGGGAAATATCTCATGAAAACGTCCATAAAAAGCAAAAAAACGATGACTTTTTGGTCATAACTCTCAAACATGCAAATCGCCCTAGAACCCCCAAAACCGTAGGCAATAGCTTGGTAAAATGGCCATAAAACGCAAAATGACGACTTTTTAGTCATAAGTCAAACACTTATCGTTTAATAGGATCATTATAAATCACCCTAGAACCTAAAAACTATGGGCAAGAACTCATGAAAACGGCCATAAGACGCGAAAACAATTAGTTTTGGTCATAATTCTAAATCAAATCTTGGGTCTTACTGGCCATTGCATAACCCCTTGCGAACAAGAAAACTATAGACAATACCTCATGAAAACGGACATAAAACAAAAAGAAACACAAATTTTTGGTGATGCCCACAAATATGTGTAAGGTATTATGGTCGTTGTAAAATCGCCTTAGAACCCCCCAAACTGTGGGCAATAAAACACAAAAAAGATGAGCTTTTGCGCGTACTTCCCAGACACGTAAATTTCCCTAGAACCCAAAAAATATGGGCAATGACTCATGAAAATGTCCATAAAATGCAAAAAAGACGAGTTTTTTTCATAACTCTGAAACATGTAAATCGCCCTAGAACCCAAAAACACTGTGCAATAATTCATTAAAACAGCCATAAAACGCAAAACGACTAGTTTTTGGTCATAACTCTAAAACATGAAATTCGCACACGAACACAAAATTGTGGGCAATAACTCAAGAAAAAGGCCATAAAATGCAAAAACGACGAGTTTTTGGTCATACCTCTCAAACTTTTAAATCGCCCTGGAACCCCCAAAACTATGGGAAATAGCTCATGAAAACGGCCCATAAAAAGAAAAAAACAAGGACTTTTTGGGCATACCTCTCATACATGTAAATCGCCCTAGAACCTCAAAAACTGTGGGCAATAGCTCATGAAAATTGCCCATAAAAACAAAAAAACGAGAACTTTTGGCCCATACCTCTCAAACATGTAAACCTCCCTGGAACCCCAAAACTATGGGCAATAACTCATGAAAATGGCCGATAAAACGCTAAAAAGATGATTTTTTGGGTCATTAACTCTGAAAAAAGTAAATTGCCTTGGCACCCAAAACTATGGCCAATAACTCATGAAAACGGCCCTAAAATGCAGAGACGACGATTTTTTGGTCATCACCTCTCAAACATGTAAATCGCCCTCGAACCCCAAAACTATGGGAAGTAACTCATGAAAATGGCGATAAAACGCAAAAGGATGAATTTTTGGTCATATCTAAAACATGTAAATCGCCCCTGGAACCCAATAACTGTGGGCAATAGCTCATGAAAACCGCCATAAAAAAGCAAAAACGATGTGTTTTTTGTCATAACTCTCCGATATGTAAATCGCCTAGAACCCCCAAACTGTGGGCAGTAGCTCATGAAAATGGCCATAAAACGCAAAAACAACGAGTTTTTGCTCGGTACCTCCCACAACAAATAAATCGCCCTGGACCCCCAAAACTATGGGAATAGCTCATTGAAAATGGCCATAAAAGACAAAAACGCCGAGTTTTTGCTCATACCTCCCAAACAAATAAATCGCCCTGGAACACCAAAACTGCGGGCAGTAACTCATGAAAATGGCCATAAAACGCAAAAAAACGAGGTTTTGGTCATAACTCTGAAACATGTAAATCTCCTTGGAACCCCAAAACCGTGGGAAATATCTCATGAAAAACGTCCATAAAAAGCAAAAAACGATGACTTTTTGGTCATAACTCTCAAGCATGCAAATCGCCCTAGAACCCCCAAAACCGTAGGCAATAGCTTGGTAAAATGGCCATAAAACGCAAAAATGACGACTTTTTAGTCATAAGTCAAACACTTATCGTTTAATAGGATCATTATAAATCACCCCTAGAACCTAAAAACTATGGGCAAGAACTCATGAAAACGGCCATAAGGACGCGAAAACAATTAGTTTTTGGTCATAATTCTAAATCAAATCTTGGGTCCTTACTGGCCATGCATAACCCCTTGGAACAAGAAAACTATAGACAATACCTCATGAAAACGGACATAAAACAAAAAGAAACACAAATTTTTGGTGATGCCCACAAATATGTATAAGGTATTATGGTCGTTGTAAATCGCCTTAGAACCCGCAAACTGTGGGCAATAAAACACAAAAAAGATGAGCTTTTGCGCGTACTTCCTAGACACGTAAATTTCCCTAGAACCCAAAAAATATGGGCAATGACTCATGAAAATGTCCATAAAATGCAAAAAAGTCGAGTTTTTTTCATAACTCTGAAACATGTAAATCGCCCTAGAACCCCAAAAACACTGTGCAATAGCTCATTAAAACAGCCATAAAACGCAAAACGACTAGTTTTTTGGTCATAACTCTAAAACATGAAATTCGCACACGAACACAAAATTGTGGGCAATAACTCATGAAAAAGGCCATAAAATGCAAAAACGACGAGTTTTTGGTCATACCTCTCAAACTTTTAAATCGCCTGGAACCCCAAAAACTATGGGAAATAGCTCATGAAAACGGCCATAAAAAGAAAAAAAACAAGGACTTTTTGGGCATACCTCTCATACATGTAAAATCGCCCTAGAACCTCAAAAACTGTGGGTAATAGCTCATGAAAATTGCCATAAAACAAAAAAACGAGAACTTTTAGCCATACCTCTCAAACATGTAAACCTCCCTGGAACCCCAAAACTATGGGCAATAACTCATGGAAAATGGCCATAAAACGCTAAAAAGATGATTTTTTTTGGTCATAAACTCTGAAAAAAGTAAATCGCCTTGGCACCCAAAACTATGGCCAATAACTCATGAAAACGGCCCTAAAATGCAGAGACGACGATTTTTTGGTCATACCTCTCAAACATGTAAATCCGCCCTCGAACCCCAAAACTATGGGAACGTAACTCATGAAAATGGCGATAAAACGCAAAAGGATGAGTTTTTTGGTCATATCTAAAACATGTAAATCGCCCCTGGAACCCAATAACTGTGGGCAATAGCTCATGAAAACCGCCATAAAAAAGCAAAAACGATGTGTTTTTTGTCATAACTCTCCGATATGTAAATCGCCTAGAACCCCCAAACTGTGGCCAGTAGCTCATGAAAATGGCCATAAAACGCAAAAACAACGAGTTTTTGCTCGTACCCTCCCAAACAAATAAATCGCCCTGGACCCCCAAAACTATGGGAAATAGCTCATGAAAATGGGCCATAAAAGACAAAAACGCCAAGTTTTTGCTCGTACCAACCCAAACAAATAAATCGGCCCTAGAACACCAAAACCGCGGGCAGTAACTCATGAAAATGGCCATAAAACGCAAAAAGACGAGTTTTGGTCATAACTCTCAAACATGCAAATCGCCCTAGAACCCCAAAACCGTAGGCAATAGCTTGGTAAAATGGCCATGAAACGCAAAAATGACGACTTTTTAGTCATAACTCAAACACTTATCGTTTAATAGGATCATTATAAATCACCCTAGAACCTAAAAACTATGGGCAAAGAATCATGAAAACGGCATAAGACGCGAAAACAATTAGTTTTTGGTCATAATCTCTAAATCAAATCTTGGGTCTTACTGGCCATGCATAACCCCTTGGAACAAGAAAACTATAGACAATACCTCATGAAAACGGACATAAAACAAAAAGAAACACAAGTTTTTTGGTGATGCCCACAAATATGTATAAGGTATTATGGTCGTTGTAAATCGCCTTAGAACCCCCAAACCGTGGGCAATAAAACACAAAAAAGACGAGGTTTTGCACGTACTTTCCAGACATGTAAATTTCCCTAGAACCCAAAAAATATGGGCAATGACTCATGAAAATGTCCATAAAATGCAAAAAAAAGGCGAGTTTTTGTCATAACTCTGAAACATGTAAATCGCCCTAGACCCCCACAAACACTGTGCAATAGCTCATTAAAACAGCCATAAAACGCAAAAACGACTAGTTTTTGGTCATTACTCTAAAACATGAAATTCGCACACGAACACAAAAATGTGGCAATAACTCATGAAAAAGGCCATAAAATGCAAAAACGGCGAGTTTTTGGTCATACCTCTCAAACTTTTAAATCGCCTTTGGAACCCCAAAACTATGGGCAATAGCTCATGGAAACGGCCATAAAAAGAAAAAAACAAGGAATTTTTGGGCATACCTCTCATACATGTAAATCGCCCTAGAACCTCAAAAACTTTGGGCAATAGCTCATGAAAATTGGCATAAAACAAAAAAAAGAGAACTTTTGGCCATACCTCTCCAAACATGTAAACCTCCCTGGAACCCCAAAATTGTGGGCAATAACTCATGAAAATGGCCATAAAACGCTAAAAAGATGATTTTTTGGTCATAACTCTGAAAAAAGTAAATCGCCTTGGAACCCAAAAACTATGGCCAATAACTTATGAAAACGGCCATAAAATGCAGAGACGACGATTTTTTGGTCATACCTCTCAAACATGTAAATCCGCCTCGAACCCCAAAACTATGGGACGTAACTCATGAAAATGGCGATAAAACGCAAAAGGATGAGTTTTTGGTCATATCTAAAACATGTAAATCGCCCATGGAACCAATAACTGTGGGCAATAGCTCATGAAAACCGCCATAAAAAAGCAAAAACGGTGTGTTTTTTGTCATAACTCTCCGATATGTAAATCGCCCAGAACCCCAAACTGTGGCAGTAGCTCATGAAAATGGCCATAAAACGCAAAAACAACGAGTTTTTGCTCGTACCTCCCAAACAAATAAATTGCCCTGGGCCCCAAAACTATGGGAAATAGCTCATGAAAATGGCCATAAAAGACAAAAACGCCGAGTTTTTGCTCGTACCTCCCAAACAAATAAATCGCCCTGGAACACCAAAACTACGGGCAGTAACTCATGAAAATGGCCATAAAACGCAAAAGACGAGTTTTTGGTCATAGCTCTGAAACATGTAAATCTCCTTGGAACCACCAAAACCGTGGGAAATATCTCATGAAAACGTCCATAAAAAGCAAAAAACGATGACTTTTTGGTCATAACTCTCAAAAAAATATGGGCAATGACTCATGAAAAATGTCCATAAAATGCAAAAAAAGACGAGTTTTTTTTCATAACTCTGAAACATGTAAATCGCCCTAGAACCCCAAAAACACTGTGCAATAGCTCATTAAAACAGCCATAAAACGCAAAACGACTAGTTTTTGGTCATAACTCTAAAACATGAAATTCTCGCACACGAACACAAAATTGTGGGCAATAACTCAAGAAAAAAGGCCATAAAATGCAAAAAACCGACGATTTTTTGGTCATACCTCTCAAACTTTTAAATCGCCCCTGGAACCCCAAAACTATGGGAAATAGCTCATGAAAACGGCCATAAAAAGAAAAAAACAAGGACTTTTTGGGCATACCTCTCATACATGTAAATCGCCCTAGAACCTCAAAACTGTGGGCAATAGCTCATGAAAATTGCCATAAAACAAAACAACGAGAACTTTTGGCCATACCTCTCAACATTGTAAACCTCCCTGGAACCCCCAAAACTATGGGCAATAACTCATGAAAATGGCCATAAAACGCTAAAAAGATGATTTTTTGGTCATAACTCTGAAAAAAGTAAATCGCCTTGGCACCCCAAAACTATGGCCAATAACTCATGAAAACGGCCCTAAAATGCAGAGACGACAATTTTTTTGGTCATACCTCTCAAACATGTAAATCGCCCACGAACCCCAAAAACTATGGGAAGTAACTCATGAAAATGGCGATAAAACGCAAAAGGATGAGTTTTTGGCGCATATCTAAAACATGTAAATCGCCCCTGGAACCCAATAACTGTGGGCAATAGCTCATGAAAACCCGCCATTAAAAAAGCAAAAACGATGTGTTTTTTTGTCATAACTCTCCGATATGTAAATCACCTAGAACCCCAAACTGTGGGCAGTAGCTCATGAAAATGGCCATAAAACGCAAAAACAAACGAGTTTTTGCTCGTACCTCCCAAACAAATAAATCGCCCTGGACCCCAAAACTATGGGGAAATAGCTCATTAAAATGGCCATAAAAGACAAAAACGCCGAGTTTTTGCTCGTACCTACCAAACAAATAAATTGCCCTGGAACACGAAAACTGCGGGCAGTAACTCATGAAAATGGCCATAAAACGCAAAAAGACGAGTTTTTGGTCATAACACCTGAAACATGTAAATCTCCTTGGAACCCCAAAACCGTTGGAAATAATCTCATGAAAACGTCCATAAAAAGCAAAAAACGATGACTTTTTGGTCATAACTCTCAAACATGCAAATCGCCCTAGAACCCCCAAAACCGTAGGCAATAGCTTGGTAAAATGGCCATAAAACGCAAAAATGACGACTTTTTAGTCATAAGTCAAACACTTATCGTTTAATAGGATCATTATAAATCACCCTAGAACCTAAAAACTATGGCCAAGAACTCATGAAAACGGCCATAAGACGCGAAAAACAATTAGTTTTTGGTCATAATTCTAAATCAAATCTTGGGTCTTACTGGCCATGCATAACCCCATGGAACAAGAAAACTATAGACAATACCTCATGAAAACGGACATAAAACAAAAAGAAAACACAAGTTTTTGGTGATGCCCCACAAATATGTATAAGGTATTATGGTCGTTGTAAATCGCCTTAGAACCCCCCAAACTGTGGGCAATAAAACACAAAAAAGATGAGCTTTTGCGCGTACTTCCTAGACATGTAAATTTCCCTAGAACCCCAAAAAATATGGGCAAGGACTCATGAAAATGTCCATAAAATGCAAAAAAGAACGAGTTTTTGTCATAACTCTGAAACATGTAAATCGCCCTAGAACCCCAAAAACACTGTGCAATAGCTCAT